>VVHY01067783.1:0-13982 GCA_015107495.1 Bathybates hornii | reverse complement strand
TACACACACACACACACACACATATATATACACAAGTAGATATACATATTTAGTATACACATTCAGTAATATGCATACACTCTTATATTGTACATATATTTATTCATATAATTCTCAGATTTAGCCATTCTTATATTTTGCTTGTTCTTATGTTATTGTATTTTTGCACACCTCTGTTGCTTGTGAAGCTCGCACACAAGAATTTCACTCACATGTACTGTAGCAGTGTACCTGCACATGTGATGTGACAATAAAAGTGATTTGATTTGATTTGATTTGATTTGATTTGATTTGACAAAACTCAAACAACGAGCTGACTGTGAAACTTGAGCAGCTTTTGCCAAATAAAAATGCTGTGTCCGATATTTGAGAACACTTTTGGTACAACATCAAACGAAAAGAAGAAAACAATTGATCACATAGTGGTGATTTTGAATTGAGTTCATATTTCTCAGCCCCAAACCAAGGAAGGCAGAAGAGCATCCCCGAACACACAACACATTGAACCTTAAGCAGATACGCTACTCCAGAAGAAGACCACACCGGATGCCACTCCTGAGAGAACAGGAAACTGAGACTACAGTTCCCATTCCCAATTTGTGCTCACCAAAACTGCATAATTAACTGGTCTAAAGAGCCTAAATTTTTCTTGCAACATTCAGATGGTAGGGTCAAGATTTTACATAAAGAACACGAGAGCATGGATCCATCCTTCCTTGTATTTATGGTTTAACCCCCCAGAGATAGTATAATCCTGGAGATGGTGTAATACTGTCACAGATTTTTTTGGCACACTTTGGGGCAATGATTACATGCAACAGTCTAACTCTATCCCTTTATGACCACAGTGTGCCCATCCTCTCTTGGCTGCTTCAAGCAGAATTGCGTGCTATGTCAAAAAGCTCAAATCATCTCAAATTGGCTTCTTGAACATGTCAATGAGTTCATTGTACTCAAATGGCCTCCCTACTCACCACATCTGAATCCAATAGAGCATCTTTGAGATGTGGTGGAATGTGAGATTTGCCTCATGTAAATCTGCAGCAACTGTGTGATGCTATCATATCATTGCGGATCAAAATCTCTGAGGAATGTTTCCAGCACCTTGTTAAATCTAATCTCCTTGGGTCTGTTCAGCTGCCCTGCGACTGTCCCTCTTTGATGCTCTGAACAGAAGCCCTTGTGGCATGCTTTACCCTGGCCCCCACAGACAAGTCCATTCCTGCCAGACTATCACTGGTCAACCCAGGATTAACTTATCTTCTCTTGACTCTGTGTATGGTCAAACAGAACAAACCAGCAAAGTTGTGTGTGTGTGTGTGTGTGTGTGTGTGTGTGTGAGAGAGAGAGAGAGAGAGAGAGAAAGTTTTTTGGGGGGGTTTGTCCTTCATTGTTTCTATTTTAGTTACCTAGTTTCTTAAGTTTGTTTTTTTCTGTTTGCAGTTATATAGTCATATTTTCACTCTGTTTCCTCCCAAGACTCCTGCTCTTTATTGAAAACACCAGAAAGTGTTTTTTCATTACGACAATGGAACATAAAGTGCATGCATGCGTGTTCTGGAAGGGGGGTGTAAGTAACAAGGAGGCATTTAGAAAGCATTCTTTTCTTGTAATAAACTCTGCATAAATTAAAACCACTTGTTCCCAAAAATAAGTCAAGCAAAGAACGTGACTCATCAGCTCCAAAAAAAAGAAAAGAAACAAAAAACAAAAAAAAACAACAACCCAAAAAACAAAACAATGGAAAAATGTTTCCCTGTGGAATTAGTCAAAAATAAATGCAGATTACAAACTGCAAAAACAACCACTGGGCACTGAGTGATGCTAAGATAAAGGAAGCATTTTAAAATAAAATAAAAAATAGACTTTTCCACTTCCCTCTCTCTCCTTTGGCATTTTGCTGACACAGCACAGGCCAGACCTGAAACCCACACTCCACCTCTGTCTCATTTTCTTTTTTGGAGTACGGGCCGGCAATGAATAAACCTCCAGTATGGACACAGGAAGCAGCTCAGCAACTTCTCAGGTTTGGACGTACTCTCAGTGGGAAAACAGACCACTTGTGAAAAGTAAACGTCAGAATGAGTCAACACCATCTTTCCTGTCATTAAAAGAAGACATAGGAGACGCAGGGCAACATACCATTTTTTGCTAATGTATAAGTGTAGGAGACAAGTTAAAGGTACAGTTTAACATTTTGTGTTAGAAAAAATCCCTGAACTGCAGGGTGGATGTATAAACTATGCTGGCTACATGTTTTTCTAAGCTTCCCGTCTTCATGGCTTCTAGCTCCCTGTTTTATGCAAAGACGTGAGCGCAATATCAATCTGTTCATAGTATGTGACTGTTTATATCGAAACATCAAACTACATCTTGTCACGGTTCCATCTTGAGTGGACAAACAAGAAATGCTGATGCTTCTCTATAAGACTGAGGACTTAAATGACTAGTTTTAGTATGAAAAATATAGAAATGACGTGCCGAGTGAATATGTTTTGAAGGTCTGAGAGCAACATGAAACAAATTTCTCCCTGCCAATCAAAAACTAATATTACTGGAGAGGGAGGGATTGTGTTTCTTGTACAGAATCTATGCCAAAGAGCAGTTTTGATAGGTTTCAAGTCCAGCAGCTACTTGAAAAAATACAATTTTGGTATACAACTTCCCTTATCGCTTATGTGATCCCATGCAGCTGTTTAGAAACCAGAGGTCAAACAGCTCAGTAAAAAGTGCAGATGGTCTGAATAAATAATGGGCAACATAAATATTGTCTGAATGACACAAAAACACATTCATAGCAACAACGATGTTTGGTTTGGAAGCAAAGAAATGCAAACTGCCCTATTCTTGTAAGAAGAGTTGGATCAGCACATGCATTCATGTGTAACGCACATACAGTAATAGACAGCCTAGAAAATAAACAAAAGCTACTTGTAAAAATAAACAACATTTGGAACGTCTTGTACATGAGATACATTGTTGATCCAAAATGCTGCAACAAAAGTACAAACAGGAACCAGGAAGAGAGAACATATTTCTCCTACATTAGTTTCTCTTCCTGATTAAAACCAGAACTGAATTTAAAATGATTCTTTCCATATAAAAAGTCCTGAATAATCAAGCTTCATCATATCTTAGAGACCTCATATTCTCCCAATACATCACTTCATTCTCAGACTGCAGGTTTACTTGTGGTTCTTAGAGCTTCCAAGAGAAGAACAGGAGGCAGAGCCTTCAACTTTAAGGGCCCTTCCCCCATCGAACAAGCTCTCAATTTGGATTCAGGACAAAGACACCCTCTCTAGTTTTAAGACTGGACTTAAGCCTTTCCTTTTTGATTAAACTTATAGTCAAGGCTGGATCAGGTGATCCTGAACCATCACCTAACTATGCTGTGATAGGCTCAGGCTGCTGGGGGACTTCCTATAATTAACTGAGCTCTTCCTCTTCACTCACCTATTTTCACCGATAATGCAATTACAAGCTAATATTGTGTGTCACTGACTTGTCTTCTTTCTCCCAAAGTTCTCCCTATGCTGTCCTTTTTCTCTTCTCCTTCCAAACTGTCGTGTTAGACAGCTTCCCCCACACAGAAGTCTAGCTGTGCTGTAGGTCTCTTCCTGTTAAAAGGGAGTTCTTTCTTCCCACTGTCACTAAATGCTTGCTTGTAGAGTTGTTTCTCTCTAATTGTAGGTTCTTTACCTAAAATTAGAAGACTGTTGCTGCAAATTGGATCTCTACACATAAAATTTAAACTGACTTTAACTTATTTAAGGTAGGTATTTCACACACTGCATTTAGGCTGCATAAACACTAAGGACTCTGTAACACTCAAATATTAAAGGGATAAAAGTTGATCCGTTTTTATTGGGCATTTATGGGAATTGCAGGAAACTGCATTCCATTTAAGCACCACACCTGGTGTCTGAAAAGTAAAGCCAGTACAGAAATGTCTGAAATGTACATTTTTCATCCAACAATGGGTACCTCCTCTGTAAAAGAAAATCTTATGTAGTGTTTGTGGACTCTCAGATCCACTTTACATATCAGAAATCTTTCCTGTTGCCTACAGATTCTGCATATGCACATGTCACAAGCCAATGGCTGATATCAATATAGCCATACATCTAGGATGTTAACAACATCTGTTTTGAGGTATATATATATTACCTGATGAATGGGTAAGGCAACAAACCTGTCTGCTAAAGACCCAAATACATATCAAGAACAGATCCAGTGGGAGGCAGTTTTTATGTTTTATATAGCTCAGGGTTTAACAGAAGTACACATGTGCTGATAAAACTGCAAAGTTATCAGCTAGTCAGGAACACCCAGGATATTGTGGTTTCTCTTTCCACTGTAATCCTTTTCTATTATAACAAAGAAATAATATAAAAATGAAAACTACAGCCAAAAATAAGTACCTTTCTCGGAAATGAGTTGCAGTCTGCATTTAACCTCAAGGATTATTGCAGATGGGCTACAGCCAACACACACACACACACACACACACACAAAGTGTGCAAAATCACTGATGTGTCATAAGAAATATGAACCAGTTAAGGTGGTCACAGCAGATGGTTCCAGAAGTCACTTTATACTTACCAAACCTTTTATAACCAAAGGACTGCACCTCCTCCTCATCAGCAAAGTCGTCTGGAAGGAGAACAGCAAAAGGGATAAAATTTAATGGAAAGTAAACAAAAAGAAACCAAAAAGCAATACAATGTTAAATTCAGTCAGACAGAAATAAAGAGATGTGAGCTTGAATATACTGTAAACTGTGCCTGTTGATGAAGAGATTGAAACATTACTGAAACCCTAAGCAAACAAGTAAGATTAGCTTTTGTTTTCTACACAAATTACAGTTTATTAAAGAACAGACTTCTCCGGTCAATTTAAATCAAAATATTCCTATGTAGAGGATATTTAAAAACCATGTCTCTCTCAATGATTACTGTAAGAAAATCATATAGGAAATGTATATTTGTTGCCCACTGAATCTGCCCTTGACATTTTAAAAACATGTCCAAAATTTGTCCAACTGAGATCGTCTAAGTCAGACTATCAACATGTCCAACCTTGACGGGATTGAACCCCCAAAACCACTGTGTGGGATTATTCTCCCATGTCTGTGGGAACAACTCTAACCCATGAAAATAAAGAAACAGAACATGTCCCAATAATCTTATGACAAAACCCCCCTTTTTCATCTATATAACCTTAAAAGGGGCAATAAATGTCTGAAGACTAGAGCAGTGACTCTTTTCTATCAGTGCTTCTTCAGCTGGAAACGGGAGAAGTAAGAAATATGTGATGGGAAGCTGCCTCTTTCCAAGGTCTAGTACTGAAATAAATGACTCTGACCTTTTAGCAGACTCCATGGACAGAGAGCAGATGGAGCTAAGAGGTGACCAGAACAATCTAAAGTGTTGTAAAACATACTAAACCAATCTTACAATTTGTGTTTCCCTATCCCTACACCCCCAACAACCTCTTTCCTGTTTATGTTTCCAAGTAACATGAAAACATCCCATTACAATAGTTGTATCAGTGTAAGTCTGGAGCTGCTGAAAAGTCATTTTGGGGAAATGGAATTTTACCTGAAGGGCTGACCTGAAAAAAGCGCAAGTCAAAGTGAGTGTTGTTTGGATTTGGCGATGTGTACTGCTGCATGGGGCCAGAATACTTAAGAAAGATTGTTTAACATTCTAGAAGCGGATACTAGTGAGACTAATAGTTACATAATACTGAGAGGACACAATTTGTCTATTTTGGAAGGTTAGGCCATCTGTCTCTCTGATATAAACAAAGTCCTGCATGGAAAAGAAAGTTTAAAATATATAACAATGATAATAATAATAATAATATAAGATTTTTCAGACCGTTACTGATATTTACTGATTTAAAACTCTGATATATATGTTGGCTGATATTTGTTTTCTACCAGACAGATGAAACATTGCCAGATTTCAATAACATTTGTTATATATAGATATTTATGAGTCCTTACTAAGATAATACAAAGAAAAATAATGTGCTTTATTGTCACAGCAAGTGGTGGATTACTTGTTTCTGCGCCGCCTGACTTTGCTTGGATCAGCTAGCATTCCAAAAGTGTTGACAACAGAGAAGTTGCATTAACAATCATAACACAATTGAAGGGTGTTTCTGCAATCTCTTCTTTAAATGCTGATACCAGTATATTGAAAAACAGCTGATATCGCCCAATATATTGGCCCCATCAACATCAGTATTTTAAAACTTGAATCCTACAGCAGTCCAGTGCCTCTTTGTGTTTGCCTTCTGTAAGTATCTATTTGCCTTTAATTATCTTCTGTATTAAGACGTCCCTTCACATTTATATTCAAATTTTAAATGAAAGCAGTAACAATACATACAGATAAACATTGTAAATATATACTAATATTTATTCTGTTAAAATCTCTGCTTGTATTAGCAATGTGCAGTATCTGTAAAGCACAACCACTTTAAAGAAATAATTAAACTTCTTTTATTTTATTTTCTACTTTTTCATTCAAGATTAGATTAAAAAAAATTACACTTCCATGTCTGTATATCTATATGAAAATAAGCAGTAGGATTCAGTAGAGTGGAGTTCCTTAAGGCTCTGTGCTGGGGCCTATTCTGTTTTTGATGTACATTCTTCCTTTAGGCCAGATAATACAGCAGTTTCTTGATGTTTCTTATCATCTTTTGCTGATGATATTCTGCTATACTGCTCATTTAAGCCTTCTGAAGGTCACAAACTCTCCAAGGTCTCCAAATTTAGGTTTTATTCTTGCTCAAGCTTTTTCCTTGGAGTGACACTTAAAATGGATAGTAAGAACCTGTTTTTGTGATTTGAGAAACATCTCAAAACTTAGATTAATTGAGTCAACAAGTGAACCTGAGATGATAATTCATGCTTTTGTCTCTACAAGACTGGACTACTGTAATCGTCTGTTTACTTGTCTAAACAAGAAAGAGCCAAGAATCAAAACCTTCTAGTGGTCCCCCACAACCGTTTCAGAACTCGAGAGGAGCCTTCCAAGCTGTTGCGCCCAGATTGCAGAATGCACTTCCTCTATTTCTACAGAGTTTGGACTCTGTGGAGACCTTGAAAAAGAATCTTGTAGTTTTTGAAAGGTAATTTGTGATGTAGCTGATTTAGCTTTTTTTTTAATTATTATTATAAGTTGCTGATCCTAGCAAGTATTTACCTGCCTTAACAATGGATTTTATATGATTTGCATTTTTTTGTTTTTGCATTGAGGTTATGCAGTGCCATAATTTCTGAATTCTTTAATTTGATGGTCAGGCCATAAATCATTCCCCTTTCATTATTATTATTATTATTATTATTATTATTATTATTATTATTATTATTATTATATTTGTTTTTCTAAAATCAGGAATATCAGAAATTGAAAGCATAAGGGCAATGTCTGTCATTCTGTTGGGTGGAAATAATGTGAAATCCCAGAGATGATCAAAAATGTGGTCAAAATGTGAAGCTCTCTAAGAGAGACCACAAGATGGCAGTAATCATGCAGTGTTTGTTATTTGTAAGAGGGAAACAGCTTACTGACCTATAAAGCTTGGACCTCAGAGACTGACATGGAGGAGCTTAATTTAGTCCAAAACACCAGGGCAACACATGAGAATCACATCTGGGAAATCTTTATTTAAACCTTGATTTAATTTTAAAACAACACGTTCTCCCTCCCGAGGCTATCACACACTGCACCATGATTCATTTTTTTCCTCAGTTTTGAAAAGTTCTCCTAACACGGGTTAGTGTTTGATGTGCAGCAGTGGACAGATGCAAAACAATCCCAAACAAAGTGCCTTAATTGATTCCAGATGTTAGACGCCAGTTGTAGCCTACGCATTCCTCATGCCCCAGACTGAGAGAGAGAGAGAGCGCGCGCAGAAAAGTGTGACAAAAAAGCGCGAGAGGAATGTGGGGTAAACAGAAAGTAGACCAAAGTGTGCCATTTAGATATTTTCCATCATTTTAAAACTTTTTTTCCCCAGACTGAGCTTACCTTTCATTGTGGTTTACAGGACTCTACCGTTGTGAAGCTGCTGTTTGAAGTCACATCCACAGCATCGCAGTGGCATTTGCCCGAAACCTCCCGTTATGCGCCAAGGCACCTTGAATCCGTGGGCTTTCCCGGTTCCCTTAGCGTGTTGATAAGTTATTAAAAAGAATAATAATAACAATAATAAGATTTCAAAGCTCCATCCACAGCTCTTTAAGTTAGACCTCCTTCAGCGCAGGTAACTTTAGTGCTGCATAAAAAAGGACGCACTTTGCTAAAAATAAGGAATGGAAGAAGAAGTTCTAAAAAAGCAGGGAGGAAAAATGTAAAATAGTTATGTGGTTGTTGGAAGGGATGCTGAGTTTGAGGGTGTATCCGAGTCCAGCTGAGCGCTCCAGTCACACCCGCAAGAGTAACAGGAGAAACTCCAAAGTGAAGGAATCCATACGTGAGAGGAAGTGGCTGCTTGGAGAAACCACGTGTCCCTCACATCTGTGCAGAGGGTGTCTGCAGAGGGTGTTTGCACATACACACACAGCGCACAGCTGCCATTGTGCGGTTCATTTTGATTTCCCCAGTCTTAATGTGGGAGAATGATTCTGAATTATAGTGATTCCAAATGTTGTGTTCCCCGTTATTGGTTCAGTTTTTATGTCCGAAAACACAAAACCGAAGAAGAACTCAGAGTGGACTGAAATGTTTGTCTCATGGCAAACTAACTAAATAAATACATAAATAAATAAAATAAAATAAAAGGTAGAAGACTTCTATTTTAATTTCAGATTTTCCATATTATAGTTTTATTTTTACGTCATCATTCTTCTTATTATTACTTTTTTAAGAGGAGCTCCAGTTGTTTAAATATGCGCAGTTAAAAATGTGAAGAAATTGGAGAAGATTTTTTTTTTCTCTTTTGATCGCTTGGGGAGTTAATCATCACGAGGTGTTAGCGCGTCCAGAATACATGAGGAGCACTGGTATTCATTTGAGGATCTGAGTACAATAGTGCTCCACGCTTCTTTTCATTCTCTTTTGGTCTGTATAAATAACTGCTCAATAAAATGGAAAAAGATGCAAATATTGAATAAAGGGGTTATCAAATGAATAAATACAGTCACACACATTTTATTAGGTGCATGCTGCTAATGCAGGTGTCATGCCAAAAAGTCACTTCCAATGTTTGTATCTGTTTTCATGTCTAATATCCCTGTTCCTCTTTGTAAACAGGCTGTAATCAAGAGAATTTATCAATGGGTTTTACCTGTTTTGCAAGGATCCTTATGAGTTCCTAGTGTGAATTGTAGCCTCAGTTTTCTTTTCTTAGCTGACAGGAGTGGCACAGTTTTTACCAGTTTTTACCAGTTTCATTCATTATAATTCAGTTCTCTGCTTATGTCTTCAACCCAGGACTTCAGACTTTGATCAGTGCCACAATATTAAACATGACACACACACCCAGCACTATTTGTGTAATTCATTATTATCAGGAAGTCCAAAAAACTCCCAGAAAAGCCTTCAGTTAATCCAAAATGCTGCAGCAAGAGTACTGACAGGAACTAGAAAGAGAGAGCATATTTCTCCTGTATTGCCTTCCCTTCATTGGCTCCCTGTTAAATCCAAAATTGAATTCAAAATCCTGCTCCTCACATACAAGGTCTTAAATAATCAGGTCCCATCTTACCTTAATGACCTTGTAGTACCATATCACCCTATTAAAGCACTTCACTTTCACACTACAGGCTTACTTGTTGTTCCTAGAGTATTTAAAAAATAGAGTGGGAAGCAGAGCCTTCAGTTTGCAGGCCTTCTTCTTCTGTGGAACCAGCTTCCAGTTTGGATTCAGGAGACAGACACTATCGCTACTTTTAAGATTAGGCTTAAAACTTTCCTTTTTGCTAAAGCATATAGTTAGGGCTGGTCCAGGTGACCCTGAATCCTCCCTTAGTTATGCTGCAATAGGTGTAGGTTGCTGCGTGATTCCCATGATGCATTAAGTATTTCTTCTTCAGCCACCTTTCTCACTCACTATGTGTTAATTGACCTCTCTGCATTGAATCATACCTGTTATTAATCTCTGTCTCTCTTCCTTCTCTCACCCCAACCGGTCGCAGCAGATGGCCCCGCCCCTCCCTGAGCCTGGTTCTGCCGGAGGTTTCTTCCTGTTAAAAGGGAGTTTTTCCTTCCCACTGTCGCCACAGTGCTTGCTCATAGGGGGTCATATGATTGTTGGGTTTTTATCTGTATGTATTATTGTAAGGTCTACCTTACAATATAAAGAGCCTTGAGGCAACTGTTGTTGTGATTTGGCGCTATATAAATAAAATTGACCTGAATTTCTCAATGAGTAATTGTGTGCTTGAAATCTTACACAGCCAAGTGCCATTTTATACATTCAACTGTTTTATGTTGAGCTGAGCCATGGAAGGACATGGGAGGAATGGGTTTTCCCTGCAGTGTTATAGGAACCAGGTACAGAAGGTGTCAGTGAGGCTAAAGCACTGGCTGTTTTTGATTATTATCCATAAGGACTCTATTATCTGGGTCACACCATGCAAAGAGGACACATTTCTGAGAATGATGGGAGCAGCAGTGAGAGAGTCCCTCGCATTTGACCAAGAATGAAAACTTTTAATGGAAACAGCTTTCTGCTGAGAGGAATGTGTCCCTTTACTAAAAAATAGGCTGGACTGGCTTCTATTCATATAATATATAACAGAGTGTACTATTACTTCAAAGTGAGGATTTGTGTGTATTTTCTTTCACCTGTGCCAGTATAGGTTATGAGTTCAGTCTGGCTCAGGTCCAAAATAAAAAACAAAACAAGCTTAACAACAGAAAGAATAACGTGTAAAGCTCAGCTCACTGTGTTTATATCACTCGTGTGTGTGTGTGTGTGTGTGTGTGTGTGTGAACAGGACTGAGACAACCATGTGTGCTTGGTTGACTGGTTAATGGTTAATTTAACATTAATATTTGTGTGTGCAGTAAACATTTCCAAAAGCCTTTACACAGATGTACAGCTGCTGGTAGATGTAATCAGAATTTGCAGTTGATTCTGAGACATATTTTGACTCTTTTGTGGTTATTTAACTTGAATCCCTTCAGGGACATCCTCTCTGCACCTCATATAAAAGGCAGCCAGAGAGTAAACCTCGCTCAAACCTTTCAGCCTCTAATGTGCACGTACAAGACTTCTGGCCTCTGATGGTTAGTCTTGTCTGACATGTGCCGATATCCCATTACAACATTTGAAATAAATAAATTTTTCTGGTTGTCAACAGTATGTTTGATGTGACTAAGCAGTCTCTTGTCCAAAACAAACCACTCAGTTAGCGTGACGACTGCCGGATTAACGGGCATCAACCTCAAGCAAAGACAGTAATAGGATAAAGCTGAAGTGGAAAGATTACGAACAGATCTCGTCAGGTCAAGATATCCTGACGAGATCTGTCCACACCGACCACTTTGTTTATTTCGGTCGACAGAGAAGCACCTTCAGTCTGCTGCTGGTGAGTTGTGCCTCATGTAATCGCTCTGTTGTTGTTATGTTTGTCTTTTAGTTAATCAACACTTCTTCAGCTAATTTTTATCATTAACGCTTTTTCTAAGTGAAGTCGGAAATTTTCCATGAGCTGTGATAGCACAGTAACAGTTGTAGATAGATAGATACTTTAATTATTGCCATAAATAAAATTCAAATATTCAGCAGCTGTATTTAAAAATTAACCTAAATTCATAACCATAACCATAAATAATTAAATCATGTTAAAAAAGAAATTACACCATTCTTCCCCCTTTTTTTTACCCACTCATCCTGGATGTCAGCTGGCAAAGGGCAAAAAGTGAGATACGCCAAGGAAAAGACAGGAGTCTGTTATTGGGTTATAGTTGAATCAGTTTAAACATATTTTAATAAAAACTGGAGACAGTAAAATAGAATAGAGAAGCTGTTATTAGCACATCCCTAAAAAGTTCATCCCTGTTTACTGTAAATCCCTGCTGCATGCCAAATTGTGTAACTCACGAGGCTTATAATTGAGGCACAGGCTCTAGAAAATTCAGGCAGATGATTTAATTGTTACCAAACTGGCAACCCAACTCAAAACAATTCAAAAATGTATTTTTAAAGTTTCCTCTTTTGTGTATCCTTGTGATTCTATGGAGCTTGACCTCCTGACACAGCAGATGTCCCTGTCAGAAACACAGCTTGCAAGATTTTTGAGCTGAATTTGACCCTACGGTGCCTTTTGCTTGGTGATCACCGCCTGCTGCTGACCTCACACTGGTGCTGCTTAAAGTAAAAACTAAACTCAGTCAGCCAAATGAATAAAAAGATAAGAAAAGAAAAAGGGCAAAGCCTCCTCATAGAGTCATAACAGGCTACACCATTGCTCTAAACAATATAAGTTAAATTTGTTCAAATGGAGTAAAGTATAATGATCACTATTCTGTGCAGGAAACTATTGGTGAAATGTAAACAAATATGGTAACTGAGAACTAAGTATGAGAGAGGTGGGATTTTTCAGCGCCTAGTGGCTGTGTAGCGCCACCAAGTGGCAGACTTCTATATGACCACGTTAAATCAGGCTGACGCTCACCCTTAAATCCTGTTTCATTTGTGGCTGACTAGATAGCACTTATTGTTTTCTTGAAAATGGATAAAGATGGATTTGTGTATGCAAGCACAAATAAGTCAAATTGTTAGATTTGAAAGTAAAGAAAAGAAAGCCTAAGAAAAAAACTCCAGAGAGCACAAACCTCCACCTCGGCAGCTCACTCTCTGGGGAGTATTATATATATTCATATATATATATATATATATTCATGTTATTCATGTTATTTTCATCGTCCTTTTTAGAAGTTTGTAGTGCAGTAAAGCCAAGTGCAAAGTGCAGGTGTTTACCATCTTAATATACTTGACATAATTGTTATTTTGAGTATTTTTTATTTTTGTGCATATAGTTCACATGTAGCATTCATTTCATTGATTATTAAAACAATGGAATGTTTAAATGTTTAGAGATAAATATCAAGTTAAAAAGGTTTTTAAAATACTCATGAACATGCTATATGTATTAAAGTTGTTATCAATTTAAAGTATTATAACTTGTAATTGTAATGTACATAGAAAATAAGATTTAGCAGTACTCAAAAAGTTCTTGTCGGTCTCAAAACTGACATTTGAAGTAACTATGTGTAGCATTATTAGCATATTAATCTAGTGACCTTAAAAGAGAGGTCAGAGGTCAGATTTGACATGATATTTTAAATACTTATATGGTGCTTTCTATATGTTGGCAATACACACCACCCCTGGTGGTGCATACTTTCGAAGTTAAAAAGCTTTTTGCCATTTTTTGACCAACAAATCATTAAATTGAAGAGCTGGGTGGATGTAGGAGAAATGCTCATGCATTGTTAACATGACCTCACTCTATACCCCTACAAAGTTTTAGCACAGTTCATTCAAAATTTTCAAGCTGTTGTGTTCACAAACAAAATGACATGCAAATACCACCAAAACCATAACGGCAGAGGTAATTAGATGAATCACCTTCATGTTCAGTCAAAGGACTTTCCCGACTTTGTGGAATTATTGAATACGGAGACCCGCAGGGGACATGGGAGAAAAAAAAATTAAGACGGACTTTTGCGAGATCTCGCAAAACTAACTCGGGATCTCGCAAAAGTTTTGCGAGATTTCGCAAAACAAACTCGGGATCTCACAAAAGTTTTGCGAGATCTCGCAAAACAAACTCGGGATCTCACAAAAGTTTTGCGAGATCTCGCAAAACAAACTCGGGATCTCGCAAAACTTTTGCGAGATCTCGCAAAACAAACTCGGCCAACAATGGCGGCAGCTACTTAGTTGTAATATTACTCTTTCTGGGTCACAAAATACACTTTTAAGATATTTTGAGGCGTGAATGTAGT
>VVHY01067781.1:0-10462 GCA_015107495.1 Bathybates hornii | reverse complement strand
ATGAAGTTATTGTAACTGACTGTAAAAAGTCAGCATAACGAAAATAAACTCCACCTAAACTTGGTTTATATCTGACCCAGATAGACTGCAGGTCATAACTTCTTACCTGAAGTTCAGTTCACCACCTCGGGTCTCTGCTCCTCCTGCCTTTCCGTCATCCACCTGCCAGCGTGTTGCATCTGCTGCCTCCACCACTTGCTAATGTTACTGAATCTGTGGAAGCTCCGCAATAGCCACCACCAAACAATTGAGTTATTTTTACACATCTCCCAGCATCTGGCCAATCCACCACCTTTCAGTGTTTATACCGTTAGGGAAAAAAAACGAAAAAAAAAACAACAACCATCGGCCCATAAAAACGAAAAATCACCATCGGCCCACCGGCACCGATGGCCAGTCCAGCTATGCTGGTAGGCAAGAAGTGAAGCAGCTTATGTCGGTGAGAAGCGACTGTCAGGGGAGAGCAGACACACTACCTGACCATGACCAGTATTCTGAGAAACCGTCTTACCCGTATTATAATTTGACGGTGACTTCTGACTGAACCTAACCATAACCATAGCCATAAGAAATATTCACAATGGGTTAAAAAAATGAAGTAAATTTGGGTTTTGTGTTGAGCGCATGCTCAGAAATAACAGGATGGATTTTGTGAGGTAAGATGGATTCCCAGAACTACAGGTTTTTGAAAAGCTTTTATTTTGTAACTTCCATTCACCCTACAATAAATTTGCATGTTAGCTGGGGGGGGGGTCACGTGACGTTAATGGCAGAGTAGCTGTGCTTTTCACCCGCTCCCGCAGCTTGGCATTCGTTTAGGCTTTTATATATGTCTAATTTTGTAACATCTGTTTATCTCCACCTTCAAACTTTGTATGTTGCCAAGCACCCAGAAGAAGCTCAACCTTGGTCCAAAATTGGGAAAAGCTAGAGAAAACCACCCTCCACTGAGCGACCAGCTGCAACGGCAATGGCGGAGGGTCCGTCGTTTTCACCCCTCAGCCAAGTGGACAATGACAAGCTGGTGGAGACGGTAACAGCGGAGGTGCTGAAGGATGTAGAGGCCTCCTTTGAGAAGAAGATTGACCCGGTTCTAAAAAGACTGGAAACATGTGCAGCTAATATTTCTGCATTGGATGTTCAAATGAAGGAGGCAGAGGTGCGCATATCAACGTAGGAAGATATTACAGTGGGCCATGGTGCCAAGATTTCCGAAGTGGAGCTTAAGCTGGAAGCCGCTTTGGATAAGGTCGATGATTTGGAGAACAGGAGCTGACGGTGTAACATACATATTATTGGGCTACCTGAATGCAGTGAAGGCACCAACCCTGTGTCTTTTTTCAAAACATGGTTACCTGAGTTGGTGGATGTGAGTTTCAAGGGCGGGGCTGTTCAAACTGGCCACTGCCACCAGGTGCTTACACGGCTCCCTTCCCCGTCCCAGCAGCCCCACGCATTCATTATAAAACTCCACAACTTCCAGGATGAATTCAAGATTCAAAGTGTTTATTGTCATGTGTCACAAGAGAAAAAGGTACTTCTCTGTGCAGTGAAATTCTATCTTTGCTGTCCACCCACAGATGCCGATTAATATATACAAGAGAAATAGAACATATAAATACGAATAGTACAAATAAATAAATGAAGACAGAAAAGAAGACAAAAAATGGAGATTTGAAACAGAGATGTGTGCAAAAGAGCTATAGCATAATATGCTGGCTTAATATGCAGGATGACCTGATGTGCAAAAAAAAAAAAAAAATTATCATTGCTGTTCAAAAATAGGTCAGCTGTTCAAGAGTCTGATGGCAATGGGGAAGATGTCAGGGACCTGGGCTTGAGCAACACAGGGTCTCTGAGCAGGACCTTTTTATATTTCATGAAGATGTGTGTGTACTGTTCTGCTGTCTGGGTTTTTTTTTCCCATGTGTGTATGTATAGGGTGTGTGTGTGTGTGTTTGTGGCTGTAGCCAGCTACAGGCCTGAGGGTGGCTGGCCACGCCCGAGGAGGATGCCACACACGTGCAGCGGATCAGCGTCGGCGGAGGGAGCTACTTAATGGTGTGGTGAAGCCTCCACCGACGTGGGATGATTGAGTGAGACTCCATGTCAGTGTCTTGAGAACAAGTCAAAGTTAGTGTATGCCCGCAGGGGCTGTGTGTCTTGAAGTCTGTGTCTATTGTTTCCCCCCCAGGAGGAGTGTTGGAAGCCCGATAGCAGCAAGCACTGGAAGTGCTGACACACAGGAGCGGAGAGCATGAGGAAATTGGGAAGAAGACACGGCACGGGAGTCAGGGGAGAGCACGGGGTTTTGTGTGAACTGTTTACATCACTGTAAATAAATGCACCGCTCATCATTAACAGTTCTGCATCTGGGTCCTCATTCCCCACTTCCCACGGTCTGTGTAGCAGACTGTGACAGAAGAAGGAGTTGTTGAGTCTGGATGTTCTGGATTTCACACTTGTGAACCTCCACCCCGAGGGCAGAAGTGTGAACAGTCCGTGTTGGGGGTCTGTGGGGTCTTTAAGGATGGAGGTCCTCTGGACTCTGCGATGGTAGATGCTCTGCAGAGAGGACAGCAGAGTCCTGATGATCTTCTCCACGGTTGTTATAACTCTCTGCAGGCGTTTGCAGTAGTGCTGCCGTACCATGAAGTGATTCAGCTGGTCAGTGTGCTCTCCAAAATGTAGCTGTAGAACCTGCTGAGGATCTTTTCTGACATACCAATTGTCCTCAGCCTCCTCATGAAATACAGCCGATAAAGCGCGGATCATACAAGTGGCCAGGAGGAAGCAGTCCTTATTCACAATGACATTCCTATTATGATATTTGAGGACTTCTCTGCCGCAGTCTTGAAGAAACGCCAGTGTCCACGTCAAACAACGCCTTAGGGAGATGGGTATCCCCTTTCGCTATGATGTACCTGGCTGTCCTCAGGATCAAGCTGAATGGTAAGGAGAAATCTTTTAGAACCCTGGAAACGGTCTCAGCTTACCTGGATAAAGTGCCTCAAGTTGCGGGGTCATGCTCATCCACAGAGGCCCCAGCAGACTGGGGCCAGTTCTTTTTTTTTTTTCTTTCCGGGTCAGTGCTGAGATAATAACTTTATACACATAAACTATTTTATTTAGCCATTTTTAATTTGCATGCTCGTTTAAGATGCGGACAGGCAACTATTTCATGTTATTGATTAAGAAAAGACTCGTACTCTGGTCCAGCATCTTTCTCTGTTGAAGTTGGAAAGATCATGTTTAAACTCACAAAAGAGAATTTTCCTTCCTTCAGTAAGTCACTTGTGTTGTTCAATCAGCAGAAAATCTCTCACAATTTGACTATCTTAACCACTAAATTTATTGTTTCATCACTGGTTGGTCATACCAGTCTCTTTCTTTTCTTTTCTTTTTTTAAAGTTAAGCTGTTGTAGTGCAACCTGTAGAGTTTATTTGTTAGTAGTGGATAAACTTAGCATTTAACAACAAGTGTATATTAAGTCTCCCTGCTTCAACCTTGCTGAAAAATCTTCACGTGTTCATGAGTGTAAGCTGCTTTTCATTGCGTGTGTGTGCATTTGTAGGCGGGTTAATTTTATGTGTGTTCAGTGGAGCTGCAGATCCAGCAAAGCCTCTCTCTTCCTTAGCTTTTTTTTTTTTTCTCAATTCCAAAAAAAAGGCGTTTCCTTAAAAGGTGCCTTTCTCTTACATTTCTCTGCCTGTGTGTGTGTTTTTGTTTCACCTTTTTTTGCAATGCTCCGGACATTTTCTCAACCTCCACAAGTCAGTTGGCCCCAAATTTCAACCCAATTTTATGTACTCTAAAAACCTTGATTTCTCCTCTAATTCTCTCCTCGCTGCTGTCCGTTTCACAGCTGCTGATTCTTGCTGTGTGTGGTTCCCATTATGTTAAACTATCATTTTGTTCTGGCCGTTGTGCTCGTGGAGGATGGTTGATCCAGCTCCGTAGCCACCTGTATTAACACACTAAGAGATTTATTTAATATCATTTTCATCACTGGTAAATAGACAAGCAGGCAACATGCCCACCTTTACAGCGCAAACTACACGCCAGTCTCACAACACATTTCTCTCTCTGCTTCTCAATAGTTCTCCACTCTCCCTTTATTTCTCCTTTCTCTACGTCAGATTTAAAACCCAACATATTTCACACCACTACTCACCTCTTACTGCTTTGACTCCTCTTTTTTTCTTTACACCACAGAGAATGTCACCCAATTAAGCCTGTCTGTCTCTCTGTGGCTCCGAATAACCCTCTTTTCTCTCTCTTCTTCTTCTTCTTTTCTTTTCTCTTTTTGATTTTTTTTACACACTCGCCAGGGGACAGGCACACAACAATCAACCATTTCAACAATTTCTACCGCTGAAGCGAGTGATTCAACGTTTTTACCTAATGTAGAACTCAACCTGTGATTTTTAAATCTTGTTCTACGCCAGAATAAACATCAACCCGTGATTACACAGCAGTCTCTTTGTTTATACTGGGGCTAATGCGGGAGTCCTAAGTTCCCAAGTCGCCACCTCAGCTAACCAGACGCCGCTGGACCTGCCTCTGCGTCCACAAGCAGGTGGGTTGCCACACCATGAACCCCATTTTGGGGTTCCACACCCAAGGTTGCTATCCTAGTTACTTCCGGGCCGCGTCCGAACAACCGGTGGGGAAACCACTCCAGGAACAAAACCCACAAGGCCCACCAGATGTCAACCTGAGTATCTTAAAATGTGTCTTCGATCTGGTGCCCTCTAATTCACACATTAATCGTCACTGTAACCATGTTTATATTTCACACACCAAAACACACAGAGAATGCGTCTCATCCTCAGAAACACACACAGAAACTTCCGGGCTCAACTTGGAAATAATTTAAAGTGTTTCTGCACCGAAAACCAGTCTCTATTTCATCTCTGTTTCATATACTAAAACTTTGACCATAACTTAGAAATTTTTCACAGTCTCTTGCCCCAAAAGCCAGTCATAGACAAAGTTAAATGTGGAATTTTATGTGGGCTGCAACTCTAGTCTCAATGTAGAATGTTTTTAGTTTCTTGCTAGAGCCAGTACCTTGCCAGCGAACAGATTCATTTAGAATTTCCAATATGCACACTTCAGTTTTTTTTACAACAGGTGGTGCTCACCTTTTTATTCTGTTGGACTCTGTTGGCCTCATCTCACAATCTCACCACAGGCCAAATTTGCCTTCCTCAGCAGACCAAAGATCCAGGTCACATGGCACCAAGTTGTTAAATATCCCAATTCTTTGATCTTTGAGCTAAAGGAAGAACAACACTCGGTGTATAAATGCTCAATCAACAATCTCTTTATTCCATACAACACTTTGAGCATTAACGTCTAGATGGGAGATGTGGACAGGAGGGTGTCCGCCAGATCTTGAAGTGTCTGACCGTTTCTCACATTCTTATAGCTTTGGCCCCCCTCCACACTAAGCATTCACATTCTTTCTCTCTTACGGCGCCTAAGTGACGGCCTTGGCTTCCTGTTTTATCTCCTCCTGATGAGATGGGGCAGAAAACCTCTACGGTATGTTCTGTTCTCTTTGTAATCAGAAAAGAAAGGCCATGATTCTACACAAACAGCATTTCTTATAACTCAGCAGTATAATGCATCATAAACAATGTAATTCATTTACAATAAATCAGCAGTCTAATGTAATACAAATCAGTCTAATAAATGTAATAGTTATCACCTTCTTCTAAGTCAGAAGTATAATGCAACCTAAAACTACATAATGATTTCACAATCTTTAATCCAAGGCATAATGTGGCCCATAGCTGTATAATGATTCAACAATTCTTTGATTAGAGGAATAGGGTGGCATAAAATAGTATAATAATCTCACAGTAGTTTGTGCCCCCTGCTGGTTGTTGGAGACCTTTGTCTGAACCATACTCACAAGTTTCTTGGCAGTTATGTTTTTGTAAATAGTTCTTTGTTACGTGTTAGCAAAGTAGGATGTTTGTTTTTCGTATTTTACATGTATTTTATTTGTCACTGGTGTTATAGGGCAGTGTTTGGGAGCCCTACATATCAGCTATGCTTCTGTCACCTGAGTGTGGTTCAATGTTTACCTCAAATATTGTATGATAAGTGATAATTCGGTGTTAAATGTTTGTTCTTGGAATGAAGGAGGTATATATAGCCCTATCAAAAGGAAAACATTTTTGAGTTTTCTTAAGAGGGACAATGTTCATGTTGCCTTCTTACAGGAAACTCACCTGTCTCCTCAGGAGCACCTGAAATTAAATCGCGATTGGGTTGGTCAAGTCTTTAATTCCTCCTTTACACTCGTAAAGAGCCACGGTGCAGCCATAATACATAAACACCTACCGCTGACAGTTGACCAAACAAAATTATGATAAGGCTGGCAGATACGTTTCCTTAAAGGGCACACTAAGTGGTCAGGCAGTGTCATTTCTGAATATTTATCTTCCACCAGTACAGTCTAATGACTTTATTGCTCATGCTTTCTCTTCCTTCTCTGACAGGGTTTGTGATAATTCTGTGATAGCAGGAGATTTTAACTGCTATTTTTCTACAAATAAGGATAGATCCCCTCCCAAAAATATTCAAATGTCTACAAGGGCCAAAGCACTTTTAGATACTTGTAATGAACTTGATTTGGTTGACACCTGGCGGACTCTTCATCCTAACGATAAAGAATTTACTGTTTTTTTCCGTAAAAATTCAGTAAGATTCTAATTTCCCCACTGTATAAGATGTTTCAGTCTTCTTTTGGGGCAGGTACTCTTCCTCCCTCCTTAATGGAGGCTAATATTTCACTAATTTTGAAGAAGGGAAAACTCCTATAGACCTATATCTGTTTTAAATCTTGATTTCAAGATACTTGCTAAGGTCCTGGGTATACATCTTGAGCCAATACTACCTTCGAATGTTAACAATGATCAAACTGGTTTTATACAGGGGCAGTATTCCACACATAGAGTAGAATACTGCCCCTGTATAAAACATCATTTAGCATTCATCCTTGTTTAACCCTGAGGCTCTAGTCATCTCACTTGATGCTGAAAAGGCCTTTGACCATCTGGAATGGCTGTTTTTTTTAATTTTTTTTTTTATTTACACTTCAAGAATTTGGTTTAGGTGACGTCTTTGTTAAATGGATCCAGATCCTTTATACTTTGCCTCTCTCAGCAGTAATTACCAATGGTCATAGGTCGGGCAATTTCAGTATTGAACTTGGCATTCAGCAGGCTGTCCGCTGAGCCCTTTGTTATTCGTCTTGGCTTTAGAACTCCTTGCCACAGCCATTAGGAAGGACGCTACTATTGAAGTACTCAGTTTGAATAATTTGATTCGATAAGATTTCACTTTATGTAGATGATGTTTTAATTTTTCTAAATTCTGAAAATCTTAGAAATATGGTATCTAACCAGATTCTTACTCTGGATGGCATTACCTTGGCCTCCAATAACGCTGTGAGGAACCTTGGAGTCATTTTTGACCAAGACATGTCCTTCAATCCACATATTAAACAAATATGTAAGACTGCTTTCTTCCATTTGCGCAACATCTCTAAAGTTAGAAATATCCTGTCTCAGAGTGACACTGAACAACTAGTTCACGCATTTATTACTTCCAGGTTGCACTACTGTAATTCACTATTATCAGGATGTCCTAAAAACTCCCTGAAAAGCCTTCAGTTAATCTAAAATGCTTCAGCAAGAGTCCTGACAGGGACTAGAAAGAGAGAGCAGATTTCTCCTGTATTGGCTTCCCTTCATTCGCTCCCTGTTAAATCCAGAATTGAATTCAAAATCCTGCTTCTCACATACAAGGTCTTAAATAATCAGGCCTTATCTTAATGACCTTGTAGTACCATATCACCCTATTAGGGCACTTCGCTCTCACACTGCAGGCTTACTTGTTGTTCCTAGAGTATTTCAAAGTAGAATGGGAGGGAGAGCCTTCAGTTTTCAGGCCCCTCTTCTATGGAACCAGCTTCCAGTTTGGATTCGGGAGACAGACACTATCTCTACTTTTAAGATTAGGCTTAAAACTTTCCTTTTTTTTGCAACAATATGTTTATTGAGTTTTTATAACACACAAAATACAAGTCAAATAAATCGTATACAGAAATATGAAAGAATATTCATCAAGGAAAAAGGAACGTAAAACAAAGAACAAAACAAAAATAAACTAACAAAAACAAAACAAACAAACAAAATGAACAAAAAAAACACACACAAAGACACACACACACAAACGGATGGACTATACAAAGTATCATTCCACCATATCCCTCACGGTTATATCACTTATATCACATTATGTTTCTCCAAATTATGTGACTCCAGGTTCCCACTTGTGAAAGGTACGCTCCTTACAGGTATAATATGAAAGGTTTCCACACAATTTCAAACAGCTCCTTCTTCCCTTTTAAAATATAGGTTATCTTTTCCATAGCCAAAGATGAGGACATGTCTCATAACCAATGCCCCAGTTTTGGTCTATCAATTTTTCTCCAATACAATGCAATTAGGCATTTAGCATGCAAGAGGCACATATTTATGTCACAGGGTTTGAAACGGACTCAGGCGCAGACCAGAAATCCTTGGCAAAAGAGACAGTGCCTTTATTTACAGTGAAACACCAGGTGGGAATATATATATATATATATATATATATATATATATATATATACAGTGTGGCAGGGAAAGGGGTCCGGGGTTCCAGGGTCCAGGGGAAACAGGGATTAATCTTATACAAGCTCCTCTCCTCAGCAGATCCCAAATAAACACACGCTCGCTCGGGTCCAGGGCAGATCTATACACACACAGAAAGATGTCCAGGTTAGAAACGATCTCAAACTCACAGATTCAGATTTACCAGATTCAGAGAGAGTGACGCTTATGGCTCAACGATCCAGCGAAGAATGACACAGGTCTGCCATCATTAATAGTGCTCCAATCAGCTGGGATCGGCTGCAGGTGTGACGGTGAGCACAGGTGCGTGGGCCAGGGGCAGGAGCCCGTAATGAGCACCAGCAGAGGAGAGAGACAGAGAGCAACAAACAAAAAACAAACAAAAAAAACAAACAAAACATGTTGCCTATCACAGAGTCAGCCAGTGAGGCACGGGGACCATGACAATTTATGAGGGTCCTGATCTCTTTTTTAATTGTAGGAGTTGGTGGATAAAGTCCCAATAAAAATAATTTGGGGTCTGGATTTAGAGTTATATTTACCATACTATTTATTGCTAAAGTTACCTCCCTCCAAAACTTCTGTATCTCCTCACATTCCCATAAGCAGTGGAAAAGAGTTCTGTTGAGTCTGTGTTTCCACTGGCCCCGCTAGTTTAGAGACTTATTCCTCATGAAGAATGAAAACAAGACAGAACATCTTCACCTGTTCTTTTACTCGCTAACGAGGAAAGCTTGGTCAGAACCAGGTGGTGGAACTTAATAAATGGTAAATGGCCTGCATTTGTATAGTGCTTTACTCAGTCCCTAAGGACCCCAAAGCGCTTTACACTACATTCAGTCATTCACCCATTCACACACACATTCACACACTGGCAATGGCAAGCTACATTGCTGCCCTGGGGCGCACTGACAGAGGCGAGGCTGCCGGACACTGGCGCCACCGGGCCCTCTGACCACCACCAGTAGGCAAACATGGGGTTAGTATCTTGCCCAAGGATATTTGGCATGCAGCCAGGAGGCATGTGAAGGACTTCACCTGTCTCCAGCCAAAGTCCTTCAAAGAGCAGCTCTCTTCGCAGCTATTTATTGACAAACTGTTACAATACACAACACAACACAAGCACCTCCCACTGTAAAACCCCCCAATGGTTACAAAAGGCAAGGCACTGTTTGTGTGTGTGTGTGTGTCATGGGGGTGCGTTTGTGTGACCTCCTGATCACAACTGTTTTTAACAACATCCTTGGTCAAAGGAGGGTAATCTCCCCCACACCCAATATATGGCTCGATTCCTGTACTGGGGTCCGTTCTTCGTACCTCACTAAGTAAGTTAGCTGGATTTGATTGTTGACGATTTCGCGTGATCTTGGATCGTTCGGTTCCCTGAAGCTCATCCGGGACTTGCTGTCATAGCAACAGATCCGTAAGCGTAAACCTGCTCGGGAGCAGGCTTACTTTATGTAAACAGGATTAGATCGCGGCCACTCAGGTATGTCCGCTTCATTTATACGAAAGCAACAGCGATATTTTTCCACTGTTTTTCCATAAATAAATATTATCAATGTAACTAAAGATAATGCAGTATTTGATGCTTTTATTGATTTCATACAGATACATACAGGTCATTTCCTAAAAAAAGGGAAATGTACTATTAATCATTCTATTTCATGTATTTGATTATTTCAGATGTAATTCATATTGTAGAGTAGTAATAGTAAATTACTTTGTGTAATCAAGATGGGAGACCACGGCTATAAAAGCGAAGGTG
>VVHY01067780.1:0-22413 GCA_015107495.1 Bathybates hornii | reverse complement strand
TGTTTAAGATTCAGCACCCTATTCATTACACGATAATAATAATAATAATAATAATAATGGATTGGATTTATATAGCACTTTTCAAGGCACCCAAAGCGCTTTACAATTCCACTATTCATTCACTCTCACATTCACACACTGGTGGAGGCAGCTACAGCTTGTAGCCACAGCTGCCCTGGGGCAGACTGACAGAAGCGAGGCTGCCATATTGCGCCATCGGCCCCTCTGGCCAACAACAATATGCTAATTAGTACTGAAGCCACAGTTGCATAGTCTGACATTTTTTATTTGCTCATAAGTGGAAATATTCGATGTCCTAAGCTTTACAAAAGCCTCCAAGTCTTCTAGAGACTACAGGGGCCAGAAATACGGAAAAAATAATTTGTGCAACAGCAAAGGTCACGAGGAAACCATGATAGTAGTGCTCTTAAACTAACAACAGTAAAGATTCCCCGTGGCCTCTAAAATGGCACTGGGAATTCTGTACTGCATTTTAAACGCTTAAAAAAAGTCATTAATTCTCTAAGTTCTATTCTATAAATATAAGTATCCCCCCTACCTTTGTAAGATAACTCCAGGCTTCTGTTTAACATGCCAGCGTGTTTGTTCTAAATTTAAGTTTTACAACCCAATTTTCATTTGTAACAAAAAAAAAGCACAAATACTGAAATCAAATTGTCATGTAATAACTTTCTGATGACAAAAATATCACTAGCTGGAGAAATTCTTGTCAGAAATTTCAGGAATTCAAAAAGCACTGTGATAGTTAATTTGAAGCTAATGTAGTAAAAGACTGTGATGCCTTTGTATCTGTTCAAAGAAGAAAACAGAGTAACAGCCAGCTAGTGATAAAGAGTTTTCTTGTCTGGCAGTGTCAGGCATAGAGCCCCACAGATAATTTGCTTTGACAACCACATAAAGACTTTCATTAGAGAAAAACTAGCAACTCATAGTGTTAGATTAAGGTGACAATTCATGTTTTTAAAATAATAATAATAATAATAGGTTATGATACTTTTTTAGCCATGTCGATGGTAGGTCGCTCGATAGGCGTCCTCTTAGCCATCTCCAGGAGCAGTCTCTTTAATTTCTGAGGCATCGCCAGTTTTTGATTAGGTGATAAATTGAACTTGGCTGTGGCCCAGAGAATGGCAGCAACCCCATACACGCAAACCTGAGCAAAGACAGACGAGAACAAAAAGAAGGGGGGTGGGGGTTAATTTGAAATAAATTATTTAAAATTTCGCTTTAAAAATTAATGAAAGCAGTTCTGACAGACCGACCTTCTCTGTTACAATTCCATGCTCTTGATATTCAGGAGCAAGATAAAATTCATCTCTAGATCCTGCAAAGAACACTTACAGTTAGTTCCTAAAGTCAACATATACTCATACACGTTGGATAAGAGTGCATTTTCAGTGAGTATTTTGAGAGTATACAACTAGAGATTGCAAATCCCTCCCCAAAAAACATGAAAACACAACAGCAGATGACTAAGAAGTACCTACCTATGTTTTTAGGTTTCAAAAAAAGCACTTCTCCCTTGCAGCCCACATGCACCGTGTCCAGGCATAAATAGGCTAACAGAAAAGAGAGAAATCAGCTGCACAGAAGGATTGTGAGCTAGAACCGTGTAACGTAATTTGCATAATATTTCTAGTCAGTTTTTTCTCTCCGCTTTGGAACTTTCTACCAGTCCATTGTAAGCACTAGCTCTAAAATGAAGAGAAAACTGCTGTTGCAGGGATAGTTTCTTCCTGGTTTTGTGAATACAGTGGGTAAAATCACCTGGAAAGTCAATGTAGCTCTGCAGTGAGGTTAGGCAGGTGTAACACAGAGCCCACAGCTCATTAACTGTCAGCCTCCGTCCACAACGAGCAAGCAACTCTCTTAGAGAGATCCACTGGAAAGAAAACAAGAACAAACCAATCTTAAAAAGGGAATGTGTTACAGATTAAAGAGTTTCAGATGCTCCCTCAGAAGGCCTAATTAACTCTAACTGGAGCAATTCCAATCTATTTTTTAATGCTTCTATTGCTGCTGAGTACCTATGTGATTACTCTGTCACTTGACTCTAATTTTATGGTTTTGCAGGTGTGAGAAATGTGTGGGTGAGCTTTTCATCTGACTAAGCTGTTTCAAAGAGGATTAATTATTTGCAAAAATCTGAAATCAGGTAACAGTTTTACATTACTGTATCTCTCTCCACTTTTTTTTATAGAAGGTGCGAAGTACTCTGGACTTTTTAAATTCGCTAATAATCTTGGCAATCTCCTCCTTGGCTAGCTGCATGGTGAAAGCTCAACAATCTTAAATTATCATCATCATCATCCACTCAAGCATTTTTCACCAAAGCTTTTCAGCCATCTTAACATGTTGAGCAAAGATCCTCTACTGACATAGGTCATACAATGCAGTTAAAGAATATGAAATGAACCCAGCTCTTCCCTTCTTATTCCTCTAAAACTGCCAACTCAAAGCTTTTTTGAGAGGATACAAAAAAGTTGAGCCCACTTCAGCCTTCACCTGAGACCTCTGTTGTTTCTCTTTTTTTTTAGATTTAACTGCAAGAAAATATGTGATGTGAGCATAGAGCCATAAATTTAAAGGCTGTCTGGCAATGGCTAACCTCATCCTGAGATTCTTCATTCAGGCACAGCATGCTTTTGGTCATGTAGTTATTAGGAATGTATAGACTGTGGTTTAGTGAAGTCTGGTCTTCAGAAGAGTCCTGTTCCATGTTCAGGGAAGTACAGGACAAGGAGTCCTGTACTTCCTGCACGAAGTCCTGTACGAAGTCCTGGGCGCACTCCTCACACTGACTTTCGTGGCACTCTTGAATATTGGTGTGTTCAGTCTCGGCAGCATCCTCAGTGTCTCTGGACATTTCCCAGCAGTCCTCACTGTTACAGTGTGGGTACGTCTCACAGGACTTTCCCCGGCTGAATCTCTGAAGTCTGTTACTCCACACAGACTTGCAGCTCAAGTGCTCGTCTGCTCCTATCTCAGTGAGGTCTGAAACCGGTATACTGATGTCTCCGTGACTTGGAGGGGAGAAGCAGGGGGGGTTGTTGGAGTCCGGGACAGAACAGGAGCGGTTAAGGGCCCCCCTCACTCTGTTCAGCCTCTGCTGCGCTCTCCTCCTCACTGGGGAGCTGTTGTGAGAACGGCAATCCATCTCATCTGTCAAGATCAAGCTGTCTCTTTCACTGCCCTCCATGTCCTCAGCCCAGAGAGAAGAATCCCAGCCCCCACACAGCTGCAGATTGAGAACATTATCATTGGTTTCAGCTGTTTTGAAGGCAAAAAATAAACTTAATTACCTAGATGGTAAAACAGAAACCATAGTTTAGATAACTGAGCAAACTGAAATGGAAAGAACAAAAATCTTAATTCTGCCCTTTTTCAACTCCATAGTTTTTTTCTTGATATTGTTATGCTGTACAATTTTATATTGTATTCCGGAGTTTTGTGCCTAAGGTGACCATATGAAGATATTCTCTCTTTCTGACATCACACAGATCTATGGATACAAATATGGCCAAAGAGTTTGGAGCATCTGAAGCCCGAGCTTTTAGGGATTACTGATAGAAATTAGGTCCCTATGATTTGAAACTTTTGCCAAGCTTAATATGAGCATCAGTGCAAATATACAGCACTGCCCAAAGATCTTAAGCCACTCTACATTTCTTTATGGTTTGCTTTCAAGCAGTCAGACTTTCTTGTATTTTTAAGTTTTCTTGAGCAATAGTTATTCAGGCTTTCTGAAGGTCTGTCCTGCAGTCTGTCCTTAAAGAAATTTCAGGTAATTGGACAAGAGGAGGAAAAAAAAGAAAAGACAGAGCTAAAAAATTATCTATGGCAGCAGATGAACACCATCTAAAAGTCATGTCCTTCAGAAACTGGAGCAAATCCAGCTAAGATCTGAGAGATACCCTTCAGATGATCAAGAAACTGTCAAGAAATCATTCTAAGAAAGGGAAACGAGGAGAAAATGCTGAGGTATGCCAAATAATACAAGAACTGCACTGGAAATCTGTGGAAACAGGTTTTATGGAGTGATGAATCCAGAGATGAATTATTTTGGTTCAAATCATTGTCAATATGCACAGAGGAGGTCTGGAGAGAGGTACAACAGTGAATGTCATTTGTAAAACACGGTGGAGGCTTTGTCATGGACTGTAGCATTTTCGAAGCAGTGTGGGATCATCGTGACAGAGAACAGAATAAAAGTCAGCCAACATCCAAAGAAGAGCTCTGACTGTCCTTCATGAAGCCTGGAGAAATATTCCTGAAGATTACTTAAAGAAATTTCAAGAAAGCTGCCTAAGAGAGTTCAAGCTGTGTTGAAGAATAAAGGTGATCATACCAAATATTGACTTTCAAGCTCTTTATGATTGTACAAATGCTGGTAATCTAATAGGGGTATACACAGTAGAAGTTGTTTTTGAAATTCTAACAACAATGTAAATAAAATCTTGTAAAGCAAGTTGTATAGTAATATTCTATTCTTTGCAAACACAGTTAAATACTGTATATGATTCCTTTAAGGAATGTGTTAACATGTTGCTTAAATCTGCCAATAACTTTTCTGACATGATGTTGCATCACTAGCTCATTTAGCACACAGTCAGAAAATGAAATAAAACATATATTTCAATTATGAAACGACTCTGAATAGGTACCAATAACATTCTGGAAAAGCTGTTTGCTGGCAGTACAGGTTTTTAAAAATATTTCTTCCTCCAGCTGCTTGCTACATTTTTAAAAACTTGCTCCATACCTGCTGCCTGGACAGACCATTTGTTTTAACAGAACTGTCATGCTGAACTTTGGTGTTGTCATCTGAGCTCAGTCGTTTAAGAAGACATTTAGGTTTGGAATGCTGCCATCTCGCCTCCCAGGAGCTCTCCTGCCCATCTGTGGATGCCAAAAGAAAGAAAATAACAGCAGGAGAAATCATGGAAGAGACTAAGGGGCGATCTGTTTGAATACACGTGATGAACATGATAACCTTGAAAGTTTGAAACCGATTCAATGGAGAGCACGCGTCGTCCAACTGAGGAGAGTTTCCGGCACACAGCTGCAGAGGAGGTGCGGGACAGCCGTCCTTCAGCCAGAGACAGGATGTCCTGTGGGAGTGTTACACTTGCAGGTTTGCAACACATGAACAGACAACACATACATAGTACCGTGTGTATGTGCTACTTTTTCAAGTAGTTGTGAATAAATGTATTTCTCCTACATATTTTTTTAATACATCACATACATACACAGTGTTTCACTGCATGGATATTCACTGGATTATTGGCATCTATGTTAGAGCTGTAGAGCATTTTTGGACTTTTTATCTGTTTATGCAGTTTTGTATATATTTTCAGTGTTTAATCTCCTTTTTTTTTTTTTGAAATCTGTTGTTTATCTCTAGATTTGGACTTTTGCCTGGGTGAACCATCTAAAGGCTTTTGTTTTGGCAACCCCTTCCAATTAGCTGTTTCTGGAGGGATGACTGCTCAGAATTATTGACTAGTTGCTGGGTTTTTTTGCGATTTTGTTACCATGAACTCATCATGAGCCTTATTCTGTATGCTTATACGCAGACTTCTGAGAGGGTTCTCATAAAGTTATAGTACATATTACAATCATATAACACCTTTTTCCACTTAGAATGAGCAATTTTACTTCTGTTTTTCTTTTTCATTGAGGTTTATCTTGTAAGAGGTTGACAGTGAAATGCAAAACTTGCAGTGACACATTATTTCCACTTGATGCTGCTCAAGAGCACGGACTGACTGGAGTAATATGGACTGTCAGTTTGTCTAATAGTTGAAAAGCAGACATGATTTAATACTACAGTAATCACACAAAGTATCCATATATTTGTTCTGACTGCAAAGCAGTAGTGATTCCGTGTTCTGCTGGGATGTACTGTTTGGCTTGATATGTGAGGAAAGCATCGGTACAGGCTACACATTGCTATTGGCCAATCATTATCCATCGTATTAGATCATGACGAGATATTGCTTTTCAGTTCTTTTCCTATTTGTTCAACACTACACATTTCATATTTAACCATATTTTCCTGTCTCACTACATGTCAAAAAGGCAAATCAATTTTCCCATTTGTGTGAAAGTTATAATGATTTTAGTGTGCTCCCAGGACAAAACGCCTTCTGAAGCGAGACCTCTAATTATTCCACAGCTGTCTCATGCAGTTTAAACCACGCAGCTTTCTATAAATCATTCTAACAGTAATAAAGAGTCAGCAGGGTTTTTTTTGTACCTGCAGGAGCGGCCGGTCCTCAGGCTTCTCCTCCTGCATCTGCTCCAGCAGCCTCTGGATTTCTTCTCCCAGATCTGCCTCCAGCTCTGGCTCGATGACAAAGTTCAGTGCGGCAGAAAGCGTAGAGCCCAGAGAATAAACATGGCCCTGTAGCCGGGGGCAGACAGGGAGAAAACACTGTCATTATCACGAAGCAGCTGCAGCTGTGAATTTACAGTACACACAGAGATCTGAATCCATGAATGAGTTTAGAAAAGCTCAAAATAACACTCTATCCCGTAACGACTTTATAGGCCATAATTGCTATGCATCGCTGCCATGTAGGCATATTTATGACGGAGCCTTTGTGTTGCTTTGCTTCCCTGACGGTGGATATTATGGTCAGCCCTGAGACAGCAGTGGATATGAACCAGGTGCTCCAGAGTTCATGACCCACGCATAACTATCGCTCCCAACAGTTGAAGCGGGCTCGACCCATACTTATGTGGTAAACAAATGTGCAAGAAGAAGAAGTTCTTTAGAAAAACTGCAAAAAATTAGAATGCACAGTTTACTTTGAAATCCAGTTACATAAGTCTGCTGCAAATGTATTCATGCGGTGGTGAGAAAAGTCGCACCGCTCAGTGGCAGAGTGCGACTTTCACATTTGAATTCTGCATTTCTACAGAGGAAGCAGAACGCTTTAGAATTCAGTCGCATGAAAGGCATTTGTCTGTTTCCTGACAATAGAGTTTTTTCAGTGCTGTATCCTTAATACAGCAGACATAGATGTACAGAGAAGTCTATAAAGATGAATAGAATGGTTACACAGTTGCACTCAGCCACAGCGAAAAAGGATAAATAATGGAGATGAACATTTATTAAGCCCAGTGAGAGAAATGCAGACTCACTTTTAAAAGAATTGCAGCAGGAACAAAGATAAATGTGCAGAGGAGAGTACTCAGACATGTTTACACCTGGAGCTGCAAGCACCTTACAATGAAAAGTATGCAAATTCGTAGATAAAGAGGCTCGTGCTTAAATGCATTAGTCAGAAGAACAACTCGATCAAGTCTGTTTTAAGATTTAGACTGCTGAATGTTAAAGGGAAATTTGGGTTGAATTAAACTGTAAGCTTATTTTCATAGCTGTGGACACAGTTTGTGTTAGTCATGATGATACTGTGTACCAGCCAAGTGAATCACTGAGGTCTGGGATTATATAGTCAGTTAAAAGAGGTCAGACCGTGTATCAGGCATAAGCTGTGAGGCTGATTTCTGCACTTCAGACTGACTCAAAGCAAAGAAGCATTTGCTAATCCACCCATCCAAAATGAATATAATGTAATCCGATACAACTCTTCTGTTACAGTGTACATAATATACTGCAATGTTCTTGCTGACACAGATGTCGGTGTTAATGTTTTAGCAGTGAGGTCACACTTAGTGGTGTAGACTGAACTGCTTTATATTCAGGTGTCTCTGACATTTCGCGCCGCCCGTGAATGTAAATGGGGAGGAAAACAAATTAGAAAGACCTCTCAGAATAATGTAGTCAAGTGTAATGCAGGGCAGGATTCACAGCAGATCTCTTCAACTGCAGTGAAATTGACCATGCGTATACGAGTAATCAAAAGTGGCAAAATGGTGTGTAACCTGCTATTTGGTTAAAAATCGCAGATAGCACACACGCATTTAAAATATTTAAAAAGGCTTTTCTCAAAGTGTGCCTGCCTGAAACGTAACTGTGATGAAATATCAACATACACAGTGATTAATAATAAATGATATTCATCTGTACAGTTTGCTCAATGGCACATTGTCAATCTGCACAGCGGCTACAAGGTGCAAAAACAAAAAAAAACCTCGACTATGGCTGGGAAGTCGGACTTTTTTCATAAAAGTGGTTTTGTTTACACCTGCCTAGATCACTGATAATTTACTCTGAACAATAACAATAATGTGTCAGTGTAGATTCTCAGCTGAAAGTATGTCAGGCATGCAAACCTGTGCATTACATAATGAATCCACACTTTATATTCTGGTGTTAAATTTACAGCTGCACAAACTGTATGCACGACATTGCCATAGACATGAACATGTAATCAGTTGTTTTGTTTTAGTTCCTGCCAAACCATTTTTACACTGTTGAAATTTGTGCAAATAATCATTATTTAGGAACATCGCACATGTATTCAGGTTGTTATGTATGTACTGTAACACAGTCATAATAAAATAACGCGCTATTTAGGATCACCATACATCATTCCCTATGTGCCTTTATGATGTTAATGGAAATAATTACATTAAGAAACATAGTTATCACTTTGACATTCAGTTCAATCTACTGACCTTGAAGGAGCGGTCAAAGGTCAAATATAACATGATATCTAAAATTTTTATACAGTGCTTTTTATATGTTGATATTACTTAACAGATTTGGTATGGTCTTTCCTCATGTTGTGCATTTTCCATTGTTATACTGACCTCTGACCTGTCTTCCCCATGTGATGTTTGTGTAATGCATGTATGGTTGGAAGGGTAAGATGGCGCTGGTACGGCTGGCAGCCTTAACCCAATTTCCCTTGGGATGAATAAAGTATTATCAGTCAATCAATCAATCAATCAATCAATCAATTTTGGTCCATTTCACTTCAGTATGTAAGAATCCTAGTTTAGTTGATTCCTAGTTTCCTCACAAAATTTTATCAGAATTCATTCACAACCGTTCGAGCGATCATGTGTACACACAGAATGCCATGCACGTAAATGCTACCAAAAACACAACCTTCTTGCCGTAAGTAAATACACATTAGTCTGTATGACTATTTGCAGAATATTTCTAAATAGCATATAATCAATAAAATGAATGTCACTGACTTGGCCAGAATCTATAGTGATTTCCACATCTCAGTCTCTATGTGATGTATCAAACCATGGATATAAGTGGATTCAGTTTAAAGCTTCAGAGATGTAACGCACAGCTGTCACTTTGGAAATAAATGGTTTCATTTATTGAATTGTGTGCGCTCAAATGAATAACAGCTTTTTTAGAGCCGTCATAAACCAGACCTTCCCAAAGTGTGGGGCCCGCCCCCTAGGGGGGGCGCAGGGCCATGGCACAAGGGCGCGGTATGAAAAGGAAAAAAAAACAAAACGCTTGGCCACTGCTAGCACGGGGCGCCCACAGAAACGCAAAGCAGGAGATGAAGCATAGCTGAATATGTTTTCAAACCAACTTCATTCTAAGCCAAAGACTAGAAAATATGGTGAAGCATATCTTCCCTTTGGTTTCACCTGCACAAGTGCCGAGGTAGGTCTCCCCTGCAGAATTGCTTTTCCCTTCGTTGGGAGCACACGCTGGGCTCTCCAAATCATGGACAAACAGTATCCCACATTCTTTATTTTTAGTTCACAAACACTTGTTGTAATGACAAACTACTCCTGACATTTTGGAGATGTTAGCTCTTTATACAGTAAAGTTACAGTGGGATACAAATAATATCAAGCTGATCCTGCCACGATTTGTTCCCTCGGTTCAAATCAAGGACAAACAGTATCCCACAACTGTTTATGTTTTTAAACCTATTTTGCACAGAGAGGCATTTTTAAAAAAAATGTATTGATAGCAATGTTGAATATTATTACACAAGAAAAAAAACCCAACTACACATAAAATAATCACATCGTGAAGCCTCTGCCTTTGTAAATGGAGGGACAGTAACTGCGTGTAAAACCTGCAGATAGTCAGATTAACAGTAACAGTATTTTGTCTCTATCTGCCATCCTGCAATTCATCTCATGTAAACAATAACTTGCGCACAGCGTGACGTGAAAAAAGGCACATACCTTTGACGTTGCGTGACGAACTCCGTATTCCTCGTCCACACGTAAACGCAAAAAAGGAGTTTTAAAAATCTCAGTTTTCGGTGATTCCAAACGCCGTTTACGTGTGGACGAAACAGCTGTGTTTTCATAAATACCCGTGTAGGTGTGGACGTAGCGTAAAAGAGTTAGTAGTTTATTTTCTTACTACCTGTCATTTATCGCAGATTGCTTGTATTTGCTTAATTGTTTACTAAATGTTTGAGGTGTGAAATAAACCGCAATGGAGCAGAATATGGGCGTGTGTGGTTGGAGGATATGTGCGTGCGCGTGTGTGCGGGGGGGGGGGGCATTTTTCATGCAAAACAAAGGGGGGCCCAGCAAATACAGATAGAATTCATTGTGAAAATTATAAAAATATAAACTATTTTGGAATTAGAAAGTTCACAAATATAACTGTTTCACAGCTCGAGGTGACAGAGGTGGGCATATAACTGAATGGCTGCTGTCTTGCATGGAGTTTAAGGTGAGAGCAGAGAACAAACAACACTCTCCTCTCTTTCAGCAAACATCACCAAGGTGCCCCCGACTGTGTGCTGTATTGAGAAACTCCCAGGGGTGAATGGCTGCACTGTCCCTTTGACCACATCAAGTAAGAAGATTCAGCATTTCTCACCTCAAACGTGCTGCCCGTGTTGTCAAACTCAGGCGGCACGAAGGAGCCTTCTGGATCGTCTGCAGGTTGAAAGCATACCAATTAACTGCACCATTAAGCATGCAAAGCATACAGTACATCATCATTTCATCAAAGTGGGGAACAAACAGGCCATTTGATGTAAACACTCAGACGTACAGTCATGTCAGTTCTGTACTGTAACCTACTTGCTAAGCATATCCCATAATGAGATGCAAATCAGAGAAATATGCACCCAGCACGCTAAACCACAACGGTCCAGTGGGCTAGTGCAGACGCTTCCCTTCATTTGCCTAATGCGTGTGTCAGAGATAATCCCAGGCAAACAAGACATGAGCAATCTGCTGATCAGAGCGGGGAAGCAGGCACAGAGGAGCAGCTCTGCATTCTTCACTTTGTCCTCCTGAAATAGGTTGACGCTTAGACTGGACATCCAGATGCACGAAAACATCACTACGAATGTAACATCCACTCCCTCGAGTGAGCTCATGAAAAGATGGAAAAGGCAGAAGGGGAATAAAGTGGGTCAGGACAATTTGGGGGCTTGTCTGCTAGAGCTAGGCTATCACTTCCTGGTGTTCAGAGGTCAGTGTGAATTTCTGTGCTTTTCTCTCCTTTCACCTCCTTTTCTATCACCTTTCTATCTCTTTTCTATCTTTCTATCAACTCATCCTTTTTTTTTAAAGTTATGCTTAACTTCACCTGATTTTTTGTTGTCAAGCCTTGACTCACCTGTATGCTTTCTTCTTCTCCCCTCATCTTGCCTTTCCTTCTCTCTCCTCTCCTGTGTCTTCCTTACTCTATTTCCAATCTCCTCTCCAGACCTCTTAAACTTTTTGACTCCTCTCCTCTTTTGTTCTTTCACTCACTCATCTTTTCCCACCATCTTCCTTCCTTTTGCTTTCATCATTCCCCTCCTTGTCTTTCCTTCTCTCTACTCTCTGCTTGTTTTTCTTTCCCCATCTTTTTTCATTTCACTCCTTCCGTTTCTTTTAAATTGCTCTTTCCTCACCTCTCTTTTTGTCACCCCTTTTCTCATACTTTGCTTTTTCATCTCCCCTTGTCTTTCATCTCCTACACCTACCTATTTTCATCTCCTCTTTCTCTCTTCCTTTGTTCCATATCATCCTCCCTCTTCTCTCCCCTCCTCATGTCTTTTCTTTAATTTCTTCATCCTTTATCCCCTTTTCTAATAATTATTTTGGAATTTCAACAATATGTCAACAACATCAGTCCCTCCCTTACCTTGTTAGCCTTCTCTCTTCCTTAGACCTTTTGATCCAATCTCTCTCTACCGTTCACTTCCACAAACCCTGCCTACCCCACTCTCCTTTTCTTTTATCTGGTCGTCATCCTTCTCTCTTCCTTTTCTAGTTTCCTTTCTTTCTCTCACTGTATTTTTTTATATATATATATTTTCACCTCCTCTCAAAAAAGCTCAATCTTCAATCAAACATGAAAGATAAAAGGGCAGACAGGAGCAAAAAAAAAGAAAAAAAGAAAAAAAGGACAAGACATTTAAACTCTTTGTAGTCAGGACATATTGTAACACAGTGAAATGGGCAATGAAGGCGAGTAACAAAAAAAAAAAAAAGACAGCCGTTGTCAGTGACGCAGTTGCCTCCAGGGTGATGGTGGGAGCTTGGTGAGTCATGTATGCCTACAGCATTTTAACACAACAGGTAGCATGAGCCAAGCAATACCAGAGATTCATCACGCTTTCCAAATGTGCTGATCGTATTTCCCACAGCGCACAGCCGGCGCCGTTTCATCAGAAACTGAACAGCTTGCGATGTGAAACCTTGTGGGAAAAATCGCGGCTTTTCTTGGTCATCGCTGTATTAAAAAACCATTAGAGCACATTTTGTTAGCGTGTCTCTGCTCTGGCGATGCAAACGCTGCCAAAACACCCACCATGACATCCTATTACCTTCCTGATATTACCGCAATAGTAAATCATTTGAAATAAACAGCATTAAAGTGTCGCTGCAACTGTTGTTCCCACTGAGACCCGTCATCAAAGCCCCTCAAGGTCACTCTGTGATACAGCGTTAGAGCCCGTTTGTTTGTGTGTGTGGGCATGGGATTGACCAATACACCATGTGTCTGCTTGAAATTGCACAGTGATCTGACAAACAGTTCAATTAAAAGGAATCAATAGGGAGCCGTGCAGCAAGGAAAGCTGGGAATGCGGTGCACTGATGAACGATATAGATGAACTCTATTCAGTAGAACTAACGCAAGAAGGGTAATGTGGGCACTGCAATTTCTTTCTCTTCTCACAGTGTGAATCATAGCCAACGGACTGAACACAATCCAATAAAGCATGGCAACAAACGAGACTGCGAAGAATTTCAGCTGACAGAGTAATCAAGACATCACTTCAAAGCGTCTCTATTACTGACTGAAGAGATGTGTGGAAATTAAAAATGGATGCAACCACTTTAACGGCTGCCACGGCGGCTGTGAAGTGTTTGCGCGTGTGAGCAGGCCGAGTGCTGCTAGGCTATCTACGCTGTTACCACAACAACAATCCCCCTGGCAACCCTGTTGATCTAATCAATGCTTATCAATTTCTGGGCCTTGCAGCCCTGTGATGGGGTAAAAGATGTTGTCTGTGCAAATCAGGGCAGACCTGCCGACCTCAGCAAAGCGCGACGCATCCAGTGAGACACTAACAGAGTATTTTCAGGCAGAAATTTGCAAATTGAAAGTGATACAGATCAGGGCAACAAATCAGTAAAGGGCGGGAAAAGGCGCCTGTTCTCTGTATGTCAGAAAAAAAGCTTGAGCTGGAATTTAGGCACAATCTGTAGCTCTGATCTGATCTGCTATATTCAAAGTATAAAACTGATTTCTCCCTTTAGCATGTGTGAGCTTCAGCACTCAGCTTCACTAACAAGTGACAAGTAAAATTCTATATATATGAAAAATGCCCTGAAAATAGTCAGAAACAATAACAACTGCCTGTAATTAGCATATACAAAGGGGTTAATGTCTAAAAAAGAAACACAGGACACAAGCCTGAGCTATAGACTCACCACTGAGCTGCTCCATGAAGCAAACATTCCCATGGGCGTTGAAGGCCAAAGTGTCTGGTGTTATGCACAGTGTGTGGAAGAGGTGGGAGGGTCTGATGCTCTGCAGGGCCAGAACACACTCTGCACACACTGCCCACACCTCCTCCTCAGACAGACAGATGTCCCGCAAAGAAAGGATATCTGCCAGAGAAACATTTTCCTGTGGACAAAACACAAATACACACAACCGTGGGTATGTACACTAAATAAGATCCACAGTGGAAGCCTGATTTGTTTATATGTAGTTAAGGTTAGGGATAAGGGCTTGCCTTTAGAATTTCTTCAACAATGAACACTTTGAAGGAACACTATTTGCTCCAATGCTCCCATTTAATACAGTGTGTGTGAAGGCAAATATTAATAAAGAGCTCTTTGCCCTTTTTTTTATTTAACATTTGGTCGCATTTTCTATTAGCTTGTAGCTTGGGACACAAGAGGGCAAAACGCAACAGTTATCTTCAATAACGGGCACCGAACCCGCATAGACAGAAAAAAACTGAGCTTCCAAGTCAGTCCTGGCGATCCACATTAATGCACATCCATGCAGTTATAATTTAATGATTCAACTAGTTTAAGAAGGGCTTTCACATCTTCCTTTTCCCCTCATGAGCACCTAAATGCACCATCAAACAGCCTCTTGCTCTCAACTGCATTTCAGTCAGCCAATTCATGTGAAACGGCTTTATTAAAATGTAAATAGAGAGCGTGCAAAGTAGACGTTAAAAGCTCTGACCTCATTACTTCCTGCTGAACAGAGGGGACGGCAGAGACTGAAGTTCTACCTAATCCCTTGAGGACCTTGATCCAACAGGTTGATGCTGGAGTGAAAGTGACTCATGTGCATCATAGCACAGCGGCCATGTGGAGGCAACAGCAGCAGAGGAAGCATTACAATTCAAATGAAAAGTGTTATTGCAAAAGGTAAAAGGTGTTGGACAGCATGGATACAACTTACAGTACAGCAGAGACAGATTTGGTTTTGTTTTATGGTCTCTGTAAAATGCAAATAAACACACTGCTGCAAAAAATTTGAACTTTTTGCTCTGAGTGATTATGGCTTCATAGAGAAGGGCACATTTGTAGCTGAAGCTACAAATGATGGATGTTGCAGTCTCTTTTGAAGCTTTCTGTCATCTTAATATCAAATAACTAAAATTATTGGAAAAAAAACGCCAACAGTCACACAATCTCTTGCAAACAATTTGGAGATAGTGGGACGGAAAACCTCTCTTTTAACAGGAAGAACCAGGCACGGGGAGGGGAAGCCATCTGCTGCAACTGGTTGGGGGTGAATGGTGGAAGAAGCATGCAAAAGGAGACAGCATAAAAGATGCAATATACCAGATATTTTGATAATGCATGGCATTTATAGGACCAATATGTATGGTAATTTTTAAACTGGTGTATAAAAAATATGGTTCTGTATTAGTATTTAGTTTCTCAGTGGTTGTGCACAACACTTCCTAAGGATATTATGATATATTAACTGATCCATCAATCCATTAATGTAAGTAACACATAAAGATATGTTTGCTTTTGCATCTAAATCTTATTCAATTCATGACAGATGATTTTTGGACCATGAAATATGGCGCAAATGATAGTTTTTTTAGAGTTATTTAAAAAACCATTTTGTTTAAAGGTTTGGAAAGAAAGTCTAATGAGCTTGGAAAGAAAAGCGTCTGGACTTCTTTAAGTTGCTTGAACACATTTCACCTCTCACCCTAGAAACTTCTTCAGTTCTAGGGTCAAATGGTGGAGAGTCCCAGATTTAAGCTCTGTGGGAGTAACACACCGAGAGGGACAAAGGACCCCTAATGATCCTCTACCTAATCACATGAGCCAAGGTGTGAAAATGGGTGTAGGTCACAATCAGCCAAGGTTTCGGGTGAGCTCATTGTGAAACCTAGCCCCACCCTATCATGTGATTTCCTGAGGTCAGATGGCCCAGGATGTGAGTGGGCGTTAAGGCGTCTGGGAAGGGATCTCAAAACTGGATTATAGATGGCAGACAGTTGGTGTCGTAAACCACTGCCTCTGTTCAAAGATGGTCGCTCACAGTGGACATAAATGGCTTCTTTTACTCCTCTTTCAAACCATCTGTCTTCTTTGTCCAAAATATGTACATTGACATCCTCGAAAGAGTGACCTTTGTCCTTTAGATGCAGATGGACCGCCGAGTCTTGTCCCGTGGAGGTGGCTCTTCTATGTTATGCCATACTTTTTTGAAGTGGCTGTTTGGTCTCTCCAATGTGGAGGTCTGGGCATTCCTCGCTGCACTGTACAGCACATTGTTAAGTTTGTGTTTAGGAGTTTTGTCTTTGGGATGAACCCGTTTCTGTCTGAGTGTGTTGCTGGGTCTGAAGTATACTGGGATGGCGTGCTTGGAGAAGACTCTCCTGAGTTTTTCTGATACACTGGCTACATAGGTTTAAATCTGGGACTCTCCACCATTTGACCCTAGAACTGAAGAAGCTTCTTGGATGAGAGGTGAAACGTCTTCAAGCAACTTAAAGAAGTCCAGATGCTTTTCTTTCCAAGCTCCTTAGACTACGATGACCTGGATGACTGAGAAGCTTCACAGACGTTTGGAAAGAAAGGAGACTCATAAAGCAGCCATTTAATTTTTTATTTTCTTTCACAATGTTTGGCTTTGTGTAGCAGAGACATGGCAGGTTTTGAAATTCAACCCCCTGTCATTCTTTTATGGTCTCTATTGTACTTCCTGTACATATTAGTCTTTAATTTATTATATTCCTTGACTAGTGTGTTTTATAGATATGGAACCCTAGACTTAAAACCAATCAAAATAAAAAAAAAAAATTGGACTATATTAGGAGCTACATTAATTTGATTCACAGGTTGGATCCAGCTCGTCGGCTGGTGATTCGTGCTCTTATTTTAAAGATTACCTTGACATCATTAGGACATACAGAGCATATGCAACTCTTCATGATGGATCGTGGCTGGCTTCCAAACTTTGATGTTACCTTATACATCTTAAACTCAGATTCAATGTGAACTTTCCCACCTCAACAGGTCCTTCATGTAGGTAAGAGTGATGCATTAACATTAAGGAGCAATAACCAAAACATGATGTTGAATTGAAAAGTAGCTTTTAAGCCAGAATGACACATTTCCTGTTGGTACTGTAGGTACCAGTCTTCTTACCATTCAGCTGACATCTTGTGAGGCATTGTTTTCTGTTAGTTTAAGCATTTAAAGGATTACTTTAAAAAGTTTGCTGACTTTACCCCAGGAATAAAGATTTTTAAAAAGGTTTTCCTGTTGCAGATGTCTCTGAGAAATTCAGTTTGATTCTTTGAGTGTCCGGTCTCTGTCTCAGGATGTATCTGCAGGAGCCTGGCACAGCTTGTTAGCCACAAAAATGCTTCCAGGCTTGACTTCACCATCACAAACGTTGACTACATTTGACTTTGACTGTAATAAAAACGGACACTCTGACACTCATTGTAATAATTACAATATAAGTCTCATTTTTATGAGGAACTAAATCTTTGCCAAGTAAACATGTTCAGTGTTTATATGCCCCTACGGGTCTTTATTTGGAAACTGACTCACGCCTTGATTAACACTGAAAAAGATAACTCAAACTTACAAATGACTGTAACTAAGACGCTACATAATCTAAAGTTGAAGGCTTTACAAGATATGTTTGCCTTCATTCATTCATTCATTAGCGCTAACAGCTGAAAATATCTGGTATAATATAGCATCCTGCACGCTTAATTCCATGAAGTGAATCTACAGACCTGTAGCAACACACTGCATCGTCTGTGTTCCACTGGCCCCATTTACCCCAGCAGACGCAGTGATCTCACAGATTCCATGAAGCATTAAGCATAATGCTGCGGTCTGATTATTACAGGAACTTCTCTACAGTTTGCAAGTGGACACAAAAGCTGGCCTTAACTCAGGCAGAAGAGTGGAAGTGGAGAACGAGTGCGTGTGTGTGCGTGGAGGCGGTGTCATAAAGAAGTGATTGTCACACTATATCTAGCACTTTAACAACCATGGACAATTTTTTTTCTTCTTTCGTGACAGTATTTATATCACAGCAGCTTCATTTTTCTCTAACTCTGAAGGTCTTAACGCTTCTGTTCTCTGATAATCTACAGCTCTGCTCTCACTGACAATCACTGCTTTATCTTTGATTGCACAAGGGCCTATCTGTTTTGATTTACGACTGTCTTGTAGGTGCAGCAGAGTTGCAACAGATTGCGAACAAAGCATACTGATGTGATCAAGTGGGGTAGAGCCAAATTACAGGGCAGAAAAGTCCCGCTTCAAGCAGCAGCAGCAGCAGCAGCAGCAGCAGCAGCCGCCCCATAAATAGACAGTTTCCCTTGAGAACAGTGCAGGGGAACGTTAGTTTCTCTCAACCCCCTCAAGTTAAATGTGCTGTCCTATATAAGTTTGCCTCTGAGTTTCAAGGTTCTGGTGAGGCTCTTGGTGTGGTGCATGTCTTTGCACTGCAGTAATGGAAGGAAAGGCAAAAGAGAGGGCTTGTTCTCCTGTATTATGGTGTAAAGATGCACACAGAGACAATGTACTTGAGGGAGAGGAGTTCAATTTTCAATTCTGGCACTTGAAGAAGTGCTCATAACAGCAACAAACAAAATCCTCAGAACATGGTATTCCTTCATCATGCATCATTTGAAACTCTGTTTAAAAAATAAATAAAATACAAAAAGTTTATTCAGTTCAACAAAGAAACACTAAAGACTGCTGATGGTTTAAATTTGGAACCCTATTTTATTTTACACATAAGGTGGGCATCCCCTATCATTCCCAATGGGAGCTCTTTGGAAGCACTCTTTAGGGAAGCTCTCTTGTACCATTATATAAAGTATTGAGAATTTGGTTTAATGTGAATTTCCAAAAGTTGTTTTTTATCTTCCACACCATAGAGCAGAGAGATTACCTTAAACTTGTCAGATATGCAACATAACCCAGTGTGTCCAAAAAAGAAAAAAAAAAAGTCAACAAGTATATTAAATTCCGTCCACAACCCCAAACCCTTCTCCACCCATTCTCTTCCAGATGTATTTTCTGCTACCCTGGCAGGAAATGGGTCACTCTAAATATACTAGACTGTTTTGCAGATAAAACTTGAAACATTTTAAGTCTAGGTATTAAAATTATTTCTGGAGTACATTTTGACTTTTACTCGCATTTAAACAGTGAGCAAGTCGATTCTGATCCCTTGTTTGTCTTAAATACAATTAAATCATCTTAAATGTTAAGGCCCTAAGAACGTTTCTCTGGCTGACTTTAACCGCTAAGAGGATTAAGAATTTCAACCAGCAGCTTTCTAGGAAACACAAAAAGAGGCTGTTTCATATAATTTGGATGCTCCAAGCAATCGACACCGGTATCTTTTTAAAACAAACAAAACGCCAATGTTTAGTTATAACTTCTTCCTTTTAAAAACCCCGCTCCCTCTCACCTCATCCTCCAGCAGTGGAGGCAGATGCTCAAGATCGTAATCTCTGTCTTCGGCTTTTCTTAAGTACGCGTCCGCCGCATCACTCCCGGAAGTCTCCATTGCACCAACTTTGATTCCCTCAAGTAGTAAAGCGAATTTCGGAGCACACCGCAACGTTTCCAGTCGTCACAGATGGCATGTCTGAGCTCTCGGTTCAAATGCTCGCTGCAGTCCAGCAGTCAGTCGGTGGTCACTGCAGGACAATCCTGACCAGAAACGACGCCGAATAATCGATGCTTCCTTAAGCGACCGTCCACAGCAGAGTAATGCTGCTGGAGGTGTTTAAGGCTATCGGTAACACCACAAAAATCAGGCTACACACACTGAAGGCGGTCATGAGCTGCGGATCTCTGAATCCTCCCTTTTCCCAGTGCTGGCAGAGCGGAGAGTACTGCTGCCTGCATGCTACAGTTGGCTTCACGCCTCCGTTCACAGTGCAGCTTGAGTGACTCATATTCATCACTTAGTCTTTATTATCTCTTCTAATTCCAATGATCTGGCTTTGTACGAACTAGCGTGTACGTAGACTTATTTATTCCACCATACTGGCTACATACTCATTTCTTAATTGAATATGAACTATGCCCTCAACAAATTCTCTGAAGTCCTGTCAGTCTGCAAAGCTGACATTTATTATTATACCATCATAATGTGTTTAGGAACTTAGGAAGGTTTAGATTACTTTTTTTTGAGAGTGATTGGATCAAAAATGTGTAATATTCTTCACATTCTTCTGGTTTTTGTACCTATAGGAATATCTGAAATGATCTCTTAGTTTCATTCATAAGTAAGAAGGCGACATTCTCAGCAGCATTTCTTCTTTGTATTAATTGCTACTTTGATTGAGAAATGAACAGGGCTTCTCATCTATCTTTGCCCAAAAGTCACTTTGAAATTTAATATTCTGAAACTGATCAAAGCTCAATCCACTGATGAGAACCTGTGTTATAGTTAAAATGTTCAAATGAAGCTTTTAGTTGGCTAACTCAATCTATTAGATAGTCAAGAATAAAATGTTCTATTCTTCATACAATACTTGCCAAAACATCCCTCGAAATCTCCTGTTCTCTAAGTGAACACTAAAGCAAAGAAATGCAGTATTTATTAAAATAACTGACAGAATAGTCCAAAGCAGACACCTTAAATTATAGACAAAAATACAAATTTTGCAATATTTGCATGACTTGCATGACATTTATTTTATACCAAAGTAAATGTAATCCTAAGTTTATTATCAAGTAGCAACCACTGGGGCTGAAAAATAAAAACCAACATGGAAGTGCCAGAAACTGCAGTTCCTGGAGTGGCAACTGGAGGCTGGCTCCAAACAGGGCTCTCCATGGACTCTCTTGTTAAAATGCCCAAGTTTAGCAGCATTAAAAATATGTTTACAGGCTGGCAGAGAGAAAAGCATGCTCTCTACGGATAGTGTCTAAAGGCAGTTCATGTAGGAGAGAGCAGTATGTAATGATTAATGAGATGAATTTAGAAATTCTGAACACTTTTTAATGAGCACTAAATCACTATGACTTTTTACTTTCCACAATAATTAGTTAACACAACAAAACACACCTTTCAGCTTTTTATGTATTTTAAAACCAGGTTTTGGAAATGTGTCTGTCTCTAAAGCAGTTTGGGTCAACTTCTATTGTTTAAATGTTCTATAGGCTAAATATGAATATGTGATACGACAGTCAACACAAAAAGCTTCAGACATTTTTTAGTGCATGTTTAAAGAATATTGCTCTTTTCTAGGAAAAAATCCATTACCAGCATTGGTATTGCTACTATCGATATTTGGATCCACTCACCCACCTCTGCTTGAGTCATATGAGTCTCTGAACTGGACCGCATCATTGTGTTTGTGGTGTCTTCTGGGGAATCGTTTGACAGTTTAACAAATAACACGATTTGCTGTGACATTAACACCATCCAGAAAGTTTTTTTCTTCAGTTTTGCCAAGTGGAAACCTAGCATTATTTATTCTGTTATGCAGCACTGTAGCAAATATGTATGTCTGTGCCTTGCCCCCTAACATACTACAGATCCAGTCTGCTAACCAAGGTCTCATCCAGAGAGGGTCACTTCTGCCTCCTGAAAACCAACATGTCTGTGGTATAGTGATGAATTCTCTGCAGAGTCATCTATTTTAAAGCGAAAGTTTGCATTTTGGAAAAAAAATGAAAGAAAAAAAGCAGCAATAGCATTTCATTTACAAGCCAATCAGAAATGCATTTTTCTGTTATTCATACAGAATTATTGTTGAAGCATTTTAAAGAACTACAGTATATAATATCTAAATGTAATGTTGCACATATTTTTTTTTTGTTAGTCATTTTCTTGTCAAAACAAATTAGCAATGCAACCCTTCTCTGATATAATAATGCACATGAAACCAACTACGTGCCCCTTGGATATGTTACCTACACCATTTCTCAGAGATGTGCTAAAGACAGTCGGCTCCAACATCCTCGCTATTGTAAATGGCAGTATCTCAAATGGAACTGTTCCTGACTTGTTTAAACAAGCTGTTGTCCAGCCGCTTCTAAAAAAACCCCCTGGTTTAGATCCGTCAGTTTTTGGCAATTTTAGACCAATCTCTAAGCTGCCATTTTTATCTAAGGTTCTTGAGAAGATTGTCCTCCACCAATTATCCTCATTCTTAGACACGCATAATATTCTGGACAAATATCAGTCTGGTTTCAGGGCCTTCCACAGCACAGAGTCTGCTCTACTGAAGGTGTTCAATGATGTGCTTCTAGCTGCTGACTCTGGAAAAAGTACAGTTTTAATTCTTTTAGACCTGAGTGCAGCATTTGACACTGTCGACCACACAATCCTATTAAACCGTCTCAAGACATGTGTCGGCATTCAAGGCTCTGCTCTAAAATGGTTTGCCTCTTAACTGGTAAGCAGAACATACTCTATGATGCTGGGTAACAAATACGCTTCCCCAGCTACACTCACTTGTGGAATACCTCAGGGCTCCATTCTGGGCCCTGTCTTATTCTCCTTATACATGCTCCCATTAGGCTCCATTTTTC
>VVHY01067773.1:0-25550 GCA_015107495.1 Bathybates hornii | reverse complement strand
TCCCCCAAACCAAACCCCCCCCCCCCCCCCCCCCCCCCTTCTCTCAGTTATTTCCCTCAAAACAATTTATTTCTTTATCTCTTTCTACATTTCTTTTCCAGTGCTGTCATTCAGAGCTGTGGGTTAAACCTTTAGCTTCTTTGGTTGATTGACATTAGAGCACCGATGAGGTGGGAGAAATTTTAATCTGTATCTATTTTGATCCTCCACACAAATCTTCCTTATTGAACTCAGTCAAAAGCTTCATTAGGAAATAGTTGGGTTTGAATCTTAATTATTTAGATGTGTAACTGTACGCAGTGCAAGTCGAGTTTTGGACGCTGCTGCTGGCATACGGGTATGAAAACATCCAGGAGGCATCGTTTCTGGCTTTTTGCCTCAAACTGGAGAAAAAGCGCTTCAGTGCTGCCTCTGTCTATTACCTTAGACTTCTCACATCCTTTGTCTTTTTTTCTTTTCCTCCAGATGTTGAGGAATGAAGTTGCTCCTGCTGCTCCTCAGCGCTGAAGAAGCTCCTCCCGTTGCCGATATCAAACTGTAGCCCCAGTGAATGGTGACACATTATGTCTGATGAAGTGTACTTAATGTGCGGCAGTGTGGCAGCTTCCTGTCATGTGGCATCGGACCCGTCAGGGTCAGGGTGAACATCTGCTTTGTCCTTGCACTCTTACGAGTAGGCTTTTTCTGTTGCTGCGTGTCAGCGAACCTTTTTAGCTGCAGAGCAGCAGATTGCCCACAATCCTCCGGTTTTTCTGCTCCTTTGTGGGCTCAAGAGGTGCTTTTGTTCTCTGCTAAATGGACGAGGCACGACACAAAAAGTCTTTCTGGCTTCAGTTTGTGTGTCTGTGTGTATCTGAGTGTGAAGCTTGTAAAAATCCCTCTCTGTGCATTCATCACATGTTGGTGCTACAGGCAATTTACTCTTAAATGTTACAAAATAAAGGCAAATTACCTTTTTTAACTTAAGCACTCAGTGTGATTTGTACTTCCCAGTAACGTCTAATGGAAAAAAAAGTGAAAATCACGATTTACCCAAATAGCAGGCGAACTGCGATTTTGCTGGGGATGTTTGTGCAATAAAAACACAGCTTTGTATGGAAGAAATAAAGGTTAAACAAGCAAAAACCAACATTTCTCTGAGTGCATTTTTATAGCCTAACCTGAATATAAATGAAATGACAGTTTTAATAGCTTTGGGATCAGGAGTACATCTGTACTGTATATTCAAAAATAAGAGGAGAGGGAAAAAAATAAAATTGCAACAGAACAACCCACTTGACGCCTCTTTAAATGAAATATCACAAGTAATCACTGAGAACGTCGGTGTGTGTGTGTGAGGATCCTCTATAATTCCTACTTCACCTTCTTCAGAGGGCAAATGCTGCTCCAGATGGGTTGATGCACCGACCCTCTCCACTACAGGGGGACAGAATAAAGCACAAGTGTTCCAAAAAGGGTCCTTATTAAAACACTCCACCGCTCATTTCCTCCCCTCGTGGCCTCTCGCCTGCAGCAATAACAGCGGCACCTGCAAACCGCCTCTTCTGACCCGCACAGGTGCTCCGGACTTGCTCCCTTGCCAGGGAAAAAAGCTAATTTTGACTTCAGGCTTTTGGTTTGAATTTTACGATGCAGAATTAAAAGACTGAGGGAGGGAAATAAAGTCTTGGATTCTAATTAAGGGAGTTTTGTGCATCCCAGAGAGAGATGATTACAGAGAATAAAAGCTTTTAACAAGCATGGCATAAGGTAATCCACCACTCTCGCCCCTCACATCACCCATCAGCCAGTAAATGACGCCCCGGGCATGTCAGATTGATTGGCTGAAATTCAGTAACAGCATAATCAAAATGAGAGCCAGGACTGTGAGCCACCACAGTAGCTCTAATGTTACATTTGAAATGCATTGTGTGTGTGAGGTGTTTTGTATGTCCCGTCCATCTAGGCTCTCATAGTGTTAAAGTCTTTGCAGTTTTCAAAATCCAGATAAATAATTCTGACCTGTGTAGCAAACAGAAACGATCTGTTTTCTGTCGCAGCTGGATGCACGGGAAGCATGTCGAACAATACACTTTGATATGTCGTTCGGACCGTCCGGACCCGCAGCTGGTCAAGTGTACAAGTTAAATTTGGCATTTTTGCATTTTGCAGGTCTGTTTCCTGCTTATTCCACATGGCTAATTGAGTGGTAATAACTTAGAAATTACCACATTATTATATTCTTGTTTTTTCACTGTTACCCTACTATTACCACTTTATTACGGAGTTGTATTTCCATATTATTACCCCAGTTTTGGGGCTCTTATTATCCTATTACATAAATTTCAGTGTACTATTACTCAACTGTAGCTACGTGATATTACTTGGATATTACATGGTTATTACTTTGGTAATTGCATAGTAATAACTTGGAAAATAACACATTATTACCCTGTTGTTTCCCCCTTGTTACCCTACTATTACCCCTTTATTACCTAGCTGTAGTAGAAAGCGCTACCAAAATAACTGTCACAATCCCGAAAACTTTGACTGCAGCTCCGAGGACTTTCTTTCCCTTCATGAGCAAATTTTCAGAAAAGAGTTCCTGGTTTGTTTTAAATGATTTAGACAACACACATACTGCTCCAGCAAATTCCAACTGCCTCATAAATGGAAGCCCATCACATACTATGACGATGGCATCTGGTCTGGCATATGAACAATTGCTATCTTGTGTTTTTGCATCCATTAAGGATTATCAGCAAACACTAATGAGTTTGGTTAGCTTCCCTATAATTTATGGGTGAATTCCACAGATGGAGCTAACAAATCGCAATGAAAATTGCAGCATAACTTTATTAGTCTTACGTCCTTATGTCAGTGCAATGGAACGGAGCTGTGTGTAATATTAATTTAATTGGATGACCAGTTCAAATGACAATAAAACCTTTTAAAGGTTTGGTGACTTTGCCCCAAAGTTATACTTCTGTCAGGGAGTTGGGTCTGTGACCCAGTATTTGAATTTATTTTATATTTATATATTTTTTTCTTTTTTCCGCCTGTCCCGTTCGGTTCTTGGCTCCCCCGCTGACCCCAGTAGGCACCCACATACTCTGGAACTTGTGTTACTTGTGTTATTGTCATCAGTTAGGCTTTAGTTGAGTTTCAGTCTGGTTTATGTTGTCATTCATGTATTTTTGAGTCTTTTCCTGTCCTCTGTGTTTTACCTTTCGTATGCCAGCACATTCGTCTCCATTATCCGTTGCATGTGTCTCCTCCTCTCCCCAGTCTGTCACGCGTTTCTTGTCTGTATCTATATTGTCGAACTTGTGTCGTCGTGTCTACATTTTATTACGTTTCCTGTTTTATTTTGAAAGTCTTGTGTTCCCATGTTCAGTGTGTTTAGTTTTACCTGTGGCGTTCAGGTTTATTTGTGTCAGCCGTGTTTCCCCGGGTGTTTCCTCTTCCTTCATTAACCTCCTGTGTATTTAAGTCCTCTGTCTCCCTCTGTTCAGTGTCGGGTCATCTGTTTGTATTGCTTCAGGTCAGGGCTCAGGTTCAGCTTCATGTTGATGTTTTCTTGTCACAGTTTTCATAGTTAATCCTAGTTTATTCCAGTTTACGTTTTAGTTTAGTTTTTCCCCAGGTCACTTTGCCTTGCTTTAATATTATTATTTTTGCACTCCAGAGTGTATTTACTGCCAGGATCAGCACCGAACAGACAGCGTGCTTCCTCCATTGTATGCATGCATTAATGCAACAGCGTGACTGGCTAGTATAACTCCTGTCTTAGTTGTTTTTCGGGGCACGACCTTTGACTGCCGTGTCACCCTCTAATAGAAGTCTGCTGGCACGCAGCGACTCAGCCACAGAGGTTACAACAGAGAAATCATTATTTGGTTAAAATGTGCAGAATTATTTATTTTCTAAAGCATGTGTTCCAGCACATACAGGAGAAAAACATTACAGGGTGTTCGTTTCCATCCGCATTTTCTGCAGTGGATTCGTCTTGATGGCTCTTTGATGTTTTCTTTATTCTAACTGTAGATTTCCACGCTACCGGCAGGTACACGGATTATCAAGAAAGCTAATTCAACCACAGGAAAAGGTTATGAATCACCCGTTACGGCGCATTAAATGGTTATATAATGCCATCTGCACAGATCAACATATCCGTGTGGGATTTTTATTTAAATGCGGTGTTGTCAGTGTTGGATTATGACGTGGGTGATGGCACGCTCTGTTAGCCGCACCGAGCTGCTTCGAGTCAGTGTTTTCAATGTGAAGGAGAAGGGGGAAAGTTATGAAGACATGCACGCTTTTTCCATCTGTAATGTGCAATAGAAGCACATAGAGCAAACTGACACGGTGTGAGTGCAGGATCACATGCTTCGTTAAAATCTCATTATGATGATGGGAATTTGTGTGGAGACTTTAAAAGGGTCGTATTAGGATTTTTTTTGGGGGGGGGCTTCTTTTTTCCTTTGGTGCGATACGTGGCTATATTTCTCTCTCATTTTCGCTAATATAAAAGGTTAGAAGCCAAACTAAAAGGAGCTGCTCTCAACCTTTTCTCCCGCCACGTATCGGCCAATGTGAGGGGGTGCATCAACAAACAGCAGGAGGGGCACTCCTGCAGCTTTCAATGATATTAGCCCATTAAATGGCCGTTACCAGGTGTTATCACTCCCATACATGCTGCTAGTGGGTGTTTTCTCACCTATTGGTATGCTCAGTAGGTTCCTATGACCTTATTTAATGAAATGACATAATAGTTTCCACTCTGATACTGGTCATATTGAGATCTGCATGTGCATATGCAGAATCAGCGGGTAACGGACACGTTTTCTGAACTCCATTTGCGAGACATGAGCCGCGAACCTGCCTTCTTTTTAATGTAAGTTTATTGTTTTTTGGGGGCGGTTTCGTCAGTTATTGTAGTTTTTTCCAGAGTTCTGCTCGCGGCTCTCTGCTGGGTAGTGGAATCCATTAATCTTTGGAGATTCATTGGCTGTTGGATTTCCTGCTTGGAAAAACAAACAAAGGCAAATAAACAAAAAGATAAAGTCATGTGGCTCCATCTTTCCACGACACCCACGTGGACCCGTTAATGCCTGGTTATGTCTGTAATGTTTAAAACTCATCCAGGTGAGTGAGTCAGAATCACGGAGTTTGGCCTTTTATTACACATTTCCTCTAAAGAAAATAAAGAAGCATGAACCAAACTATGGCTCAAAATGGACACATGAGTGAAGTCATGGTTTTGGAGAACCGTCGCGCTGCTACCTTTATGGAAAAGCGACTTAAGATCTGGATTATTTTAAAGTCATTGAGCAACACATAACATCATCTTCGTCCCTCAAGCTTTAGCTGTCCCGTTTAAACAGATGACTGTCCTCCACATCTGGACTAAAGCACTGATTACAATATTGAAATTCAACACTTCAGTCTGGGGGTGAGTACTTATTACTTAGATTACTTTAGTAACAAGGGCGATCGTGGCTCAAGAGTTGGGCGTTCGTCTTGTAATCGGAAGGTTGCCGGTTCGAGCCCCGGCTTGGACAGTCTCGGTCGTTGTGTCCTTGGGCAAGACACTTCACCCGTTGCCTACTGGTGGTGGTCAGAGGGCCCGGTGGCGCCAGTGTCCGGCAGCCTCGCCTCAGGGTGGGTGTGGCTACACTGTAGCTGCCATCACCAGTGTGTGAATGGGTGGATGATTGTGTATAGGACCAAGTAAAGCGCTATATAAATACAGGCCATTTACTTTATTCTTTTCAGTGTTTTTCAAAATTTCTGTTTCAAATCAAGCTCACTGATGTTACCTTCTATGGTTCCTCACCCATTTAGGATTAAAAAAAAAAATCCAGACAGTGTATTTACTAAAAATATAAGGAAAACACAAACTCAAAAGTATGTTTATTTAGGAATCTTTCTATGGGCACAAATATATGACACATATCAAAGTACAGTCCTGTCCAGTCGTGGTAATTATGAAGCTGGAATATGTCACAACCGAAGATCCTGCAGAAATCACACAATGACTGTTATTAGCATTTATACCCGTCTCCAAAGATTTAAGCTTCTTCATAAACACTGAACTCAACATGTGTATGCTCTGAAATAAAGGTAATACTATTCTACAGCGCGGCGTGCTGGCACAACATCGGTCTCCCTCTTTCCATAAAAGATTATAAATTGACACTGCAAGAAGAAATTCAGTCAAAAACTAAATAAATCAAAAGCAAAGAATTACAAAATCAATTTCAGCGGCAATAACACAAACTAATAATAAACGCCAATATATTTAAGTTTAATTAAAACTGCTACGAGATCATAAAGCACACACATTTCACTATTTATAACTCAAAATCGTGTATAGATGAGTTACATTTCCCACTGGTTTCCTGTAGAATATTATTATTAGTAAGAAGATATTACGTAACTTATAATATGCTATAAAAAAAACCCTACTTATGTACTTAAGATTTGCCAGATGAATCTCGTGTCTGTTAAAACATGGATTTGCCACTTGTAGGTGAGAAGGGCCTCTAATCAAACATGGTGCAACACATTTCTAATTTCTTGAAATTCTATGCGAAGAACTGATCCCAACATTTAGAACAACTGTTCAGTGACATCATCTTACTGCTGTTGGTTTCAGTGTGATGACCACAGGCGTGGAAGTAGTCAGGCGGGTGAAAAACCAAATTCTCCATATTCTGGAAGCACCCTAAAGTTTGAAACACTCCAGGCCGCTTCTGATTGGTCACAAACAGTGATGTCACTATCTATCGCACAGCCTGATCTTTGGGAGAAATCTGCAACCTCACAGAAATTCACGGGAAGGCCCACTTACCTGTTTTTATATTAAGTCCCAAACACGTTCGCAACACTGGGGAAGGTTAAGTGCAAGGTTTCCAATCCGGTTTCTAAAAATCTATAAATTTGTCTGAATTATGAATGGGCCCAAAGTTGATGATGTAATGATGGGGACACCACATTAGAAAACCCCAGCGTGATTTATTTTATGGACACGGTCATAACAAACCTATCTCGCTGCTGAGGTATGTAATCGGGTGGGTTGAGTGAAAGAAGTAGGGATCCCTGCAGTGTTTGTGCATGGTCGCGCACACACACACACACACACTATCTCTCTCCAGTTAAGGACAGCCGAGTGACTCTTCTCCTGCTATAATCCTGCGAAAGAGGACTAAGACTTTTATGCATACAACAGTGCCGCTGTAGATAACAGCATCAGAGGGCTTGCTTCATAAAACCTGCTCTACGTGAAAGCGATTCGCCAGGCAGAATTGTAATGCAGAGGATCCGTCTGGCCCCAGATTCAGTGTTCAAGCGGGTCTCGTTTCATCAAAAACGTCCCGTTCTGTAACAGAAGAAAGGAAAGATCACCAATGACGCCGGCGCTCTGTAAAAATAAACTTGTTAGGAGTCGTACGGCTTCTGACTTTCATTCGTCCTCCGGCTTGAGCTCATTGGCAAATCTGCCAGCGGTCCGCGTCTGGTGCACGAGGGAATCGGTGTGTTAAAACCACAGCCTGTTTCAGGTTCACCAACAGATAACCTGAAAGTGGATCGTGCATTCTTGTTTCTGCACCTCCTCAGATGTTTCATCTTAGTGGGTTTTATTTGTTGTTTTTTTGGACACCTGGCAAACAGCGTGATATCACATCCTACCTGGTGATGGGATTTCTGTGAGTGCATCTGTAGATTTACACAGCGGCTGAAGGAAGGAAACTGTTTGAGTCGCTGCAACGTCTCCTGTCAACCCCGTGCACCTGACAGCAGCCGTGTTTACTGCCGCTGTTGTAGACATACAAAACAAATGGCAACTAACGCGCTGCTTGTTATGCGCTTTATTATAAAATACTGGTTCACCCTTCGAGTTTGACGCCTTTTATTTTTGCTTGGATGGCTCAAAGATCAGTAGCAGCTGATGTAGCGGAAACAGGTTCATTAATACTCCCCGATGTCAGCAATTTCAAAGTTAGCCTTGTTAAGACTTTGTAAGAGTGAGTATACACGAGTTCTTTTAACAACCACCTGCCATAGTGAAAGAGCACTATTCTCCTTTTAGGTCTTATTTGGTACATACTGTGGAAAAGTCTCGAGCGACCCCGGTTTTGTTACATTTTGATCGGAAAATGCAACATAGCAAGTGATTTACTGAAACGTGCAAATACACAAAAAACTATAAATGTGGCAAAAACAGAGTTTGTGCATTTCTAAAAAGCTTAAAAGTCCATATTTGGTGTGACCGTCTTTATTCTTCAGCACAGCCTCTGAAGCAGCTCTCTTGCGATTTCTTCAGGAGTAGTTCTCCTGACGTCTTGAAGGACATTCAAATCTCTTCTTTGGATGTTGGTTGCTTTTTAAGATGATCCCACACTGCCTCGGTAACACTGTTGTAATCTTCTCCGCACATGTTGTCAACAGAAATGTTACGTTTTGGCTCGTCGCGCCGTAACACTTGTTTAATTCGACAGACGTCATCATTTTCACTCCATTTCTTAAAAAGACCTTTAGAAAGTCAGAAAAGTTGCTCGAGACTGCTTTAAAAATGTATCCGAAAGTTTGGCTCCTTAGAAACAAATTGTAAAGTGTCTCAAGACTTTTGCACAGCCCCATAAAGAGTAGAAATAAGTCCACATAGAACCTTAGATCTGACAGTGCAGTTGATTAAGGAGTAGACCTTCACCTGGGACAGTGAGGTCTAAATTCAGTATGAAGCCCAAGAATCAGCATACGCCTGTGCTCATCTGGTGACAGCTGCTTGGAATAGAGGCGAGGCTGCGGCAGGAGAGCTCTCTGCTCCCAAAATTTGCCCTTTTTTTGTCCATTTCTAGGCTAAAGCTCCACCTTAGGTCATCTTGCCAGTCGTGAAAATTGGCCTTCTTTCAGTCTTCAGATGTTGCCCTATTACAGCACGAGTTTCTGCAATTAAAGTAATTGTTCTTGATGAAATAATTTTATAAAAACTGGTTTGTGTGCATTGGCCCGTCCAGGGTCTAGTGAAAGGCTTTTAAAAATGAAAATCAAACATAAAACGGTGCTTTTATAGAAATATTCAACATATTTCTGTGAAATTGTGTTAAGTAAGACTTTTTGTATCTCTTTCTCTCTCCCTGTAATAAATGGAGCCTTCTCTTTCCCAATTAACTTGTCACATATAAGACAAGATGGTCCTTCCATTATCCAGCTTTATCCTCTCCACATCATCCTTTTTTCAGTTTCTCTCTTTCCTGTCAGTCTTTCTTGTTTTCTCCTGTAGCTAATTTGCAAATTGACCATTGCATTTTTTTTTCTGTTTTTCTGTCTCCTCATGTTATTATCTGTAAATCTCAGAAAGAATTATATAATTAACAGTAGGATTAAAGCCAGGATGTGTCAGTTTATCACATAAAATGGGTGAAAGCCTCAAACATGTCGTTTACAGGCATGGATTTGATATCATTTCAAGATTTAAAAAAGGAAAATGTGCTAGCATCTTTTCCAGACTTGTGTTTATATGCAAAAAAGCACAATTCTCCACTGTTTTATGTGCATGCATCCACCCACCAAACATAAAGACCAGACCAAGCACCGATGACAAGAGACGTGTCCCCAAGCCAGTGGAGTGGAACTGGAGTGGAGGCGGGTTGCAAAGCATGATGCAGATGTGCAGCAGTAGTTGACAGGATAAATCTGCACATTCTGTTTTTTTACAGTAAGATATGTGGACGAGTACTAGCTGAGCCACTGCTGCCATTACGTCTGGCTGAAACGTTGGGCTTGACCTATATGTAGAAGCCCCTGGAGGAAAACAAATGGCTTCATCAAAGCTTCAAAGCAAACCAAGCTTTAAAGCCAGTGTTTTCATGCTTAAATAAGCATATCAAAGGATCGACAAGCTGAAGTTCATAGGGGTTTGTTTTGGAAGGCAAATAAAGGCCATATGTTGCAGTTTTTCTGAAGGACTTGTCAGTTACCCAGCATTTGCTTAGATGGTTCAATCTAAAGACGGTATGTCCAAAGATCTTTCTGTAAATCATTTGTTAAAAACGACGTATGGTTCCCCAGCTGCTGGCTTCGTGCTGACTGGATGGAGCGTAAACGAGAGGAAACCCTTTTTTTGTAACTAAGCTGCTGTATTCTTAGACAAAAGTCGGTGCTATTCGAGTGTAGTTGCGTTGCACCTTAATGTATTTGCACACTTAGCCGAGCCGCATTGACCTTTAGGGAGCTATTCATCCATTGGTGAAATTAATTCATGTGTTTGACTGAACTGGAGAGAGAGGAGAGATTGTCCTGCTACAGCCTGGCGATGCCAGCTCGCGGCCAGCCTGGCCAAGTTCTCGATGGCACCACTTCTGACATGCCGTGGTCCTAATTCCCTGCTGCCATCTCTAGAAGAAATGTAAAATTGCTATTTGAAGTTCATTGTGGTTTGTAACTTTTTGTTTTTGTGACTTCTGTCTGCTTGTCTCCCCACGTTTAGACATGCACAGATGAGTATATAATGTATTTTTTGTGAAGTTTTCGTTCTCTTTATGCTGTCTTTTTGGGTATAGTGCTTTAGCAAACATTTGTTGGGTTAGTTTTTAATTGGTGCACGCTGTACTTTCTATTTTAAGGGCTTAGACATAAAGATGTGTAAGGTATACCTCAGTATAATGTGAACGGACATCAGTATTCACTGTACATAAGACTGGACTAAGAATATATGATAATGGAAGCAGTGTAAATAAATTACTTCTTTCCTATTCATCGGTGGCCACGGGGCTCCACGTGAGGACAGAAACCATTACAATGACTGATATGAACCGCGGTGATACGCTCATCGAGCCCCGCTGCATGCTGGGAGCCAAGCAGGCGAGGCGGGGCTGGGAGACCTCCTGGGGAAAACAAACTGTCAGTGATGGGGGGGGGGGAAGGTGAGTTTCCACCTCTCCCCGGACCACATTTTTACGATCACATTATATCACCTCCACTGTGGGTTAGTGCCATGATGGAGAAGGGGATTTTTTTTTAAAGATTTAGTGGTGATGATGGTGAGGAGATGTATATTCACTGTATGGCCATTAGGACGGGAGAAAAGTGCACCTTCACTGCTGGTGATTTGGCACCTGTCCCAATTGGTTTGAAAGCGATAGCGTGTCCCTCACAGGATCATTTGAATCCCTGCTAATGCTCTCCACAGTTAGCTTAGCCTCGAAGGGGACCCCGGCGCTTCAGCGATCCTTCAACAGATCATATCTATATTAACAATCTCAGTGCAGCTGCAGTCTGTGTTTATAAGTGCAAGTGATTCAGAGTGTCGCGCTGTCATGTTTTTATTCTTGCATTACAAATACTATGTAATGTATGGTGATGTGCCGTGAGCTTAAACGACAATCGTTTTTTATTCTGTTGTGTTCAGATTTTTGTTTACATGTAAATGCTTTTTGGTGGGATTAATTATTGCAATTAGATTTTCATCGTTTTTAGTTTATTTTTTGCTTTAACTATGGTTTGCTTGCTCAATCTACAGAGACGTCCATGTTAATATGCTCAGCTTCAGCAGTGAAATAGTATAATAATAATAATAGATTGCATTTTATATAGCGCTTTTCGGGGCCCTCAAAGCGCGAGTGTGATTCACTCTCACACACTGGTGGAGGCAGCTACAGATGTAGCCACAGCTGCCCTGGGGCAGACTGACAGAAGCGAGGCTGCCATATCGCGCCATCGGCCCCTCTGGCCATCACCAGTAGGCGGTAGGTGAAGTGTCTCGCCCAAGGACACAACGACCGAGACTGTCTGAGCCGGCGACCTTCCGGTTACAGGACGAACTGAACTCTTTGAGCCACGATCGCCCTGATGTCTAAACCAGGCTATTGCCAGTATGTCTACAGCCTGGTTTAAAATCCGTTTTAGTCCTGATACCAATCTCCCCTTTCAGAGCATCCTGAGCAGGAGGCGACACAGATACACATAGAAGGCCTCACTTCCTCTAATTCCAGTTACTGAACTGGAGCTCTTTCGTTTTGGTGAGTGAAACTCTGGTTTAACTACAGCTCCAAAAAACAGCATGTCAGCGTGGTAGAATCACCAAAAACTCCAGTCCACAAATCAGTGCGAGGCATCACGACGGCTCTCTCCATCCTTCCAGTCTCTTCTGCTTGTCAAAATCAGGATCTTTGGGAGGTGCTGAAGCCCATCCCGGCGACCATAGTCAGGGTACACCATGGTTGTGCTCTGTAGCCTCACAGCACTAAATACCGTTAGCAGCATTGCTAACATTGGCTGGTAGCACAACCCCGCCCTTGACCCTAAATTGGTGAAGTGGTAGAGAATGGACAGATGAATGAACAGTAAGTGAGCAACTAGCAACATAGTGCTGCTTAAATGGCTTTGCCGAGTCCCTAAAATTGCAGCAGTGAGTTCCCAGTGCTCTGGAGAGAGACAGAATACTGAAAGACTTTTTTAAATACTTTTTTTAAGCCGAGAGATCCAAGTTATGTTTCTAGAAATTTATACATTTATCAGTTATCTCAGATCCTTGTCAACCCTAAAGCCAACCCTTAACATCAACATATAAAAATACACGAGGATGTTTTTAAATTGTAGCTTTTATTTTTGAATTAAAAAAAGACGGTTTTAGCTTAATTACTGTGATCAGGTCACCGGGGGGTTTGTTCTTCTGCACAAAGCTGAGGAACAGCAGATGGCAGGACCTGAGATAAGCTCTACACACACACACAATACATGAACCAAATAAAAACCTCCACATTCACAGCTATGCAGAGGTATATGCATGCGTGCACAAACACAGTATCTCTGCAACCTTATAATTAGAACCCAGTTGTCTCTTTGACACAGTCAGACTCACCTTCTGTCGGCCTGCGAGCTGGGTGCCTCTTTGTCTGAGAGGCACTCGCAGAGAAAAGAGCTGTCAGGTAACTAAGGGCTGACTTATGTGACACATGAGGAAGGATGAGGGAAGTGATACATGAGAAAGAAAAGTAAGGAAGGAGGCATGGAGAGGGGGAAAAAGGAAGAGTACCACCATGTGAAACATTTCACTGTCAAAAGCTCCTCAGATTTATCAACCTAGTTTTCTTTCTGCCTCTTTTCACATAATTGGAACGTAGCGCATGTGTGCACAGAGCCATAGGGAGACAGAAAACACATTTTGGCAGGGCTTGACAGGTCAGACAATGGTAGGGGGAAAATACAGTCAGGAGACAATAGCAATAGGACCAAGAGGAAGACTGCACTGCTTATGTGTGTGTTTGCAACATTGTGTTCATGGATGAATGTATGCATGCTTTTGCATGAGGCAGCCGATTGTTGCATCAGCGAGATCAGCAGATTATCCGATGTTACAGGTCACAGATTGGTGACTTGCAGTAATTTGCCCACTACTGTCTCCCCAAGTCAAGATGTGCCCACTCTGTGTACACTTTAAGCGTCCGTCAAGAAATTTGAAAACATACAAACGAGCTAACTAAGTGTTGCGCCACAGAGATGCACAGCAATGTGCCATGCTCTCTGAAACTCATGCCCACTGGAGGGGAAAGCAGTCAGCCAGACAATTGCAGCCAAGGGCTGAAATGCCGAAAAAAATAGAAAAACTTAAACTGGCATCAGAAAACAACATTCGAGATTTTTAGCCAGAGGGTTGCTTTAGCGCACAGTGTCAAGTTTAAGCTAATGTTAGCAAGCTACAGTATTTACTTAAGGCTAATACCATTATTGCTACATAAGAGGATTGTTTTGACACCCCATGTGCAGTTATCTGTTAGCTAAGCTTAGGTATGTGTAATAGTAGCTGTTGCAATGCCAAAGGATATGTTAGCACCCTGTTTCCATTTGAAAAGGTTACTTGCTGCTCATTGCTTTCACGTACATCTACAATCCACTTTACTATGCAGACAAAACAGTCGTCTAAAAGTGAGATTTGTACATTTTTTAAAAGAAATATCTTACTCGGTGATTAGTGCAGGTCAGTAATTAGCATTATCAGGTTGCTAGTTCAAAACCGATGGCTTCCTGTTTCTGTGTAGAGTTTCTTTGTCCCTGCTGTGGGTACTCCAGCTTCCTCACATACTTCAATACCATACGTGTTGGAAAATGTGGTGACTCTGTGTTGGCTGTAGGTTTTCTAAATTTATAGCTAGTTATGTCACTCCATTATACCTATTATAATGTACACCCTGAGGCTAATTAGATTTGATTACACAGTGCCGACATCCCAATCGCATCTAATCTAGCTTCTGTAACTCAACACAATCTCATAATTAGCATTTCCTTAAGTGGTTAGTATGGAATTTCTGATAGTGGATCTTAAGACAAAACAGCATGTACTCATTATTCCTGTAAGACACTGAAGCCTGCATGATTTTAATGAGTTTACTGTGAGCAGAGAACAAACCAGAGCTCCTGTGAGAAATGGCAGTGCAAAACTGCATGTTGAAAAGAATCTGAGGATTTACAGATCATTCGACTGTTACGTAATCGTGCATTAATGGTTAATCTTTACAAAACAACACATTATTAAGCTGCGTTTCTCACTAGACAACCTGTTGAGACGTGCGCAGACAGATGGATTTAATATTAGCAGTGACTAGATTGTACTTTGGCACAGCAGTTAGCTCTGCCGACTCTACTGACTCTGTATTACTGACATTATTTGACATTGAATATGGCTCTGGCCTGATCAGCTCCAGCATGGCCCCACAGTGAAACCCAGCCGATGTTTTATTCATCTTGTCTAAAATAACCTGACCCGACATAATCCACATCCTGCTGTTGGGGGGGATCCTCACCTATGATAGGCTGGAACAATCTGTCTCTACCCCCTAATAACGCACCCTCTGGCTATCTGCATTAATTCTCGGCTCCCCCGCTGGCTCTCTTTGCCGAAGCCGAGCGTCCAGCCTGCGTACGCCCCAGGAGGTCATCATTTCAGCATACATGTGAGACCAGATAAAATGAGAATTACAGCCACATTTAATGGTGTCATTTAAAATCATGCTGAGGTCTGAGATGGAGCTGTGCCTCTCGTCCACGCCGTCCTGCCTGTTTTTTCTCTGGTCTTCAGAAAGATGATGATGAGCTGGGAGAAACCAAGAGGCCAGACACATGCCGATAACAGCAGCAGGGCCATCAAGGCAGTTTTTTGATGGAGCTCTGGTTCTTTTTTTAGTAAGCGGAAAATGACATCAAATAGAGGAGGCAGAGTAAGAGGTCACCCTGGCTTGCCAGAAGTTTTGGACATAGGATATATATTGAGGGGGAACCTTGCAGTCACTGCAAGGTTCCCCCTCAGGAGTGCAATAGCCACTTTTTTAAGGAAGGCTCTTTAATTTTACTTCAGGGATTTGTTCCTGTCTGGGGTCACCCTGTACTTTATAAATCACAAATCAAGGTACATCGGCTTCAGTCATGGTTGTCCACTCCAAGACATCTGGTGAAATAAAGCAGGCACACATTAAATGGAGAATTCTTTTTTTTTGTTACATACATCACCTGAATGTTCTTCTTTCTTTAATTTTACGAGAAAGTCCACGCAATCCAGAAATACTTTAAGAGCTTATAGTAACCACCTTTAGCACCAATGACTAAAGGAAAGGTAAAAATGTTCGGCCCACTCTTCTTTACAACTTTGCTTCAGTTCATTGAGGCAACAGCATTTCCATGAGGTTTGGGTTTGGACTAAAACTCACGCAACACCTTTCACTGCATTGGATCAAAACCCAGCAGAGGCTATGCAAGAGCAATTGTTTGCCTTAAAACTTAAGTGTGGTGTGTCTGCATTGATCTGCCATCACGAGTGAAACTGAGCTGATCATAGACTTTTTACTAATGCAGTATGGAAAGAAACAAGACTTCAGCACCCAGTAGGTCTGCAGATGAGGTATAACCACAGTTTAGGTCTGCGTGGCTGTGAGGTACAGTTGCATTCCTCTCCGAGATGACGGTCACTGTAGGTTAGGGTGCATTTCTTCAATGTAAGGATCAGTAGTATAAATCCAGCATTAGGCAATAAAGCAAACAGACTTGGGGTCCTGAATTCTCAAAGTAGCAAATCTCCACAACGTATAGACAGAGTCCTGTGCTGATCACTGAGCAGAAAAAGCAAAGGTGAGGTGATAAAAAAGGACTAGCTTGAAGTCAGCATTTCCGTTTTTTTACTAAGGTCTCGTCCCAAGTTTAAGCCATCAAGCAAAAGCCCAGATCAAAAGTACACAAATGTGTCCAGATAAAGTAATGTTGGCAGTGATGAGATTGTTGCATTGGCATCAGTTTTCTTCTTTATTAACAGTGTCACTCTCGACTTCATCAGATATAAAGACCGTGAATAATTTCTCTCAAATGTTATTCCAGACGTGAACATGTTCTCTGATATTAACCCAGGAAAGTTAAAAGATACGTTTTCTCTTGAGTAAAGCGTTTGTGTATGTACATAAATATAAAATAGATCATTTTAACTAACTATCAAACAGCAGCGGGCAAATCCATCATAAACTCAGGTGTGTTTAAATGACTTTGGTCACAGCGTGTGCCTACGATCGGCGATCGTGGCTCGAGAGTTGGGAGGTCGCCTTGTAATCGGAAGGTTGCCGGTTCGAGCCCCGGCTTGGACAGTCTCGGTCGTTGTGTCCTTGGGCAAGACACTTCACCCGTTGCCTACTGGTGGTGGTCAGAGGGCCCGGTGGCGCCAGTGTCCGGCAGCCTCGCCTCTGTCAGTGCGCCCCAGGGCGGCTGTGGCTACAATGTAGCTGCCATCACCAGTGTGTGAATGACTGAACGTGTAAAGCGCTTTGGGGTCCTTAGGGACTAGAAAAGCGCTATACAAATACAGGCCCTTTACCATTTACACTGTGACCAATGTGTATTTCTGATGAGCAGCACTGTCTGCTTAACCCACATCGGTTTGTGTCATTAACATCACCACCTACTTCTCAATTAAGCTCAGCACCCCGATTTAAAAAAAATAAAATAAAGAAAATGTGGTTTGATTTATGTACTGTCACCGGCAAGCTGAGCAATCGTCCATTGCTGGCCATCAAGGGCATCTCTGATCTGACTATAAATAATCAATTATTTCAGCTAATGACCCTACAAGATCCCCTTTAGATGAGGTCAAGCTTCCACTTGGCAGGCGCCCCTCCGCCCCCGCAGAGTCGACAGGCTATCCGACATTAGCGGGCACTGACACGTCCTCCCAGCCTCCCTGACGGACTGAAGGACCGGCTCTCCTCTGCCGTGACAGAAAACTCTTGGTCTAAGCACTCAGCTGTCTTGTCAGCCAGTCCATCTTCCCAAGCAGTCAATCTACAGTTTTTTTAATACTAAGGGTGTTGTGCTTAATTAGACGGTGGCGGAAAATATGTCCAAGAGCGACAGCGATGCTGTAGGTCAGGAGATGACTGTCAAAGTGTCATGTTGTGAGAATATTATCAATATGTTAGCCTTGTTCCTCAACCCTCTATAGCCTAATAGAATTCTAGGAGAATGTTCCGGCTTCCTGAGAAAAGACAGATCAGAGCAGCCGGACAGGTACGATATGAGGTACAAAGAGGTAAGGTGCCATTTTTCAGTGTTTTTATTTGAACAAATGTTTAGACACCATTTCTGGTTTTGTGTCTCTACGTTGATTTATTGACTGAGATGTGTTACTACCTTTTTTTGTCCTTTCGCTTTGAGGTGAAGCACTCCTGTTTCAGAATTCATTACAAGGAAAACAAAACGTTCTTTCCTAACAAAGGAACCGATGATAAAAAAAGACCAGAGTTTGTCAGGTGGTTAGTGATGGTTAATGAGTCTAACCCAGGAGATTAGGGTTAAACTCCGGTTTAAATTTTCAGTTTAAGCTTCACTACATTTAGTTTTTTCTTGCTGTGAGGCCAGATTTCACCAACAAAGCTCTGTATGTTTTATGACTGGCTTAACGTGGCAATAAGGATCACAAACGGGGAGAATAGAATGATTAAAATGAATGAATTTCCATCATAATAACTGTGATTTAAAGTAATGAGTGTAATTTTTAAAGACAAGGCTGGATGAACGGGAACATTAAAAAGTTATTTAAACAAATTGTTGTGCTTTTTTATGTAGTTGCTAACTTAAATTAATTTTATTTATTTTTTAACTGCAGATTTGCTTATGTATTAATTTTCTTTCCTGTAATTAAAAGTTTTTGGGTTTTTTTGTTTTTTAATAAAAAATGTTGAGGATGAGGTCAAAGTGTTACTTTGTATTTATTAGTTACGTGCAGACCTGATACTGCTTGTTTCACATACTGGAGAGTAAAGTTGTCAGTGGACTGTCACTTGATGAACCGGGAGAATTTCCTGTTGTTAAAATGTCATCTTTAAATGCACACTGCGGTGAAAGTCTCGAGCTGAGCAGGTGGCTGAAACCTCCACGTTTCCTTTGAAGGCCGTCGTTCTTTATTTCTGGTGCTGAGTTATCGCGAGGACCAAAATCCTCTGCAATTAAATGGACCACAGTCGCTCTCTGCGCCACTTTGTGTCTGGCAAACAGAGCCGCTGCTACACAAGTCAGTATTTCTGGATTTTCTAATTATGTTGGATTTGTGTTTGTTAATCTTCAGTGTGACCCGCTGGGAGACGAAGCAACATTTCATTTTCAAACAAAAACACGGGTTTTAGCCGCCGTCTAGGGTGATTGTGTGATTTGTGGATGTGCGTTTGTGCGTTTTCATCATTGTTATACCAACAAATCCACAGTACTCCAGCAGGGAAATGAATTTCAGATTCAGCGCTGCAGAGCCTAACTGCTTTCAGCTCAGCCTCCGAGGTTCAAGGGAGGTTTGTTTTCCAATAGCTTTATTTTTGCTCGTGCCCATTGGGAATGATAAATATGCTTGTTTTACAAAATGATGTTGTTTGAATACATAACAATGATTTCTGTGTCAGAATCAGGTTTACTTTCTGTTTTTTAATGTGTAATATGGTTGAATTTTAAATGTGTGTTTTGGGAAAACAAAATTTAAAAGGACAACTACTTTTGCCTTAGAACGCACAGCTGGAATTGACGAGCTAAAGACCACCGAAAGCATAAAATCAGCTTTTTCTTCACTCAACATTATAGGCAGCATTAGAGTGAGCAGCATGTGGCAACTAAATTTATCTCTTCACCATCTCATAATTTCTCAAACATAAGCTGCTTATGACCAAAATGTCAATTGCTGTGTTTTATCTGCTCCCTCGGTTTTACGTTGAAATGTCACACAACCTGGCGTGTGCGGTAACGCTTTCATCTAACGTGCACGACCCTTCACTGAGAATAATTATGATGTTTACTTTAAGTTTAACGGCAGTAACAAATGTCATCAACATTAGTGCTTCCCACTGTGGAGCACCAACTCTAATGTTGGACTGTTGCTAAACACTTCAGGACCTTCTTTGTCAAATTCTTTTTATGTGCCAAATGTTTTTGGTCGGCATCACTGGGATTGTAAAACTCCAAAAAAGATGAGGCCTTCACAGATGTGCAGGTCAGTCGTGCCGTGTGCTCCCTCCCCAGTCATTGTTGCTGGTTTTTCAAGAAGACTCTTGATTCAGAAAGTGGTGGCATTTTTTTTTTTTTGCCTTTTTTCAGTTTTATAAGACAGATCAGTGAAGAAACAGCAGGAAAGCGGGGACAGACATGCAGCAAAGGGCCGTGGGTCGGACTCGAACCTGGGTCGGCCGTTCTCAGCCATAAGGGCGTTCCTCGTGCTGAACTAAACCGGCATTGGGAAGGTGGTGGCGCTTGTGTTTGTGTGACAGAGTTTGAACTTTGTTTTGCACCAACGTTAATGTTGGTAGAGAAACAGTTGGTGTGATTTTGTTTCCGTAGACCACTACAATGAAATTCAAATCAAATAATCAAGTGCAGACTTTCATTTTTAATTCCAGGAGTTTTATCAAGAAAATGGCATCATCCATTAGGAATTATAGCCATCGTTATGCTACAAAAACAAAATAAACCTAAAGAGGAAAAACATTAGAAGTCTACACATTCTACAAAAACCTGAAAGGCTTCACAATTAAAGTGTAAGATGATATAATTGTTTTTCAAGGTTAAGAAAAACAACTTTACAACATATAACCAAGTCATGTCATTGTTTGAAGGTCTAAAATGAAGAGATGATTGGTCACACAGATAAGGTCAGACCGGACTTTGCCACAAAAACCTCTAAAAGAACCAGCAAAGTTCTGAAAAACAAAATCTCTAGACACATAAAACCAAGACTAACTCGCATCATTAAGCTGAGAAGACAAAAGTATGGAGGAGGAGAAAAACGGCTCACGATCCGACGCATGGACGCGTGTGGCTGCTGGTGGAGCAGCAGGATGAGCTGTGAAGCGCTGAGGACAATACTGTGCTCAGATTCAGCCAAATGCTGCAAAACCAATCTAACAGCACTTCACAGAGCGAATGATAATGACCCAAAGCATGTTGCAAAAGCAACTCGAGGGTTTCTCAGGGCAAAGAATGTTCTTTAACCTCCTAAGACCCAAACTCTTCCACAGCAGCATTTTTAATTTCTCTTTGATATTTGGGAATATTACCTTACTTTAGTTTTTAAGAAAAATCAGAGCCACATATGAGGAAATTCGTTTAAAATTTTGATACAACAGTAGCAGCATAACGTCCTCGTAAGTGGATATCAGGCCCTTGTAGAGCAAAATTGAGTATTTTGGTCTAAATAACCCAAATGTGATGTCCACATATGTGGACGCCAGGTCCTAGGAGGTTAAAGGTCAAGTTGGTCACCTGAACTCAACCTAACAGAACACAGTGGCTGCACTACAGGCCTTTCAGAGCCTAAAGGAAGGAAGCACAGCAGACCTAATCCTGTGGATTTAACGCAGTGCTATCTATGATTATAGCCTTTAAACATTTATTTGTTATGGAAACTTATTTCTGCCACTGAAGTTTATTTTGGTTGTTTTTACGTTTTATGACTTTTTTCCATAAGCGATTATCCTAGTTTAATATCTCTAACTTAAATACTTAAAATCACGCAACTCAAAATTTCAAGACGTTACCTGGAAATTAAACCTCACAAAATTTTGAGATAATAGTTCGGAAGCTCTTCTTAGCTCTGCTCCGAACTCCTTCTTCTTTTCTTTTCTTAAGCAGTGGAAACAAACTTCTATAGTTTTTAGCCTTGTCTTTGTTGTATAAGATTTTTCTAGATTCTCTGATTGTTTTAATTCTATCTAGCATCAATTATGAATCCTCCCAAATGTTCAGTTCAATTCCATTGTGTTTCATTTAAATAGCGTCAAATCATTTTGTAAAGTGAAAGACGCTGCAATAAAACAAAGAGAGCACCAATAAGCAGATGACTATGAGCAAGCACTTTGGCGACAGTGGGAAGGAAAAACTTCCTTTCAACAGGAAGAAACCTCCAGCAGAACCAGACTCGCTGAGGAGCGGCTCTCTGTCGGGGGGAGGGGAGGGAAACAGGACAAAAACATGCTGTGGATGAGAGCCAGAGATTAATAATAACTAATGATTAGAACAGAGAGGTGTAAGTCCAGCAGCCCAGAACTGTTACTGTGTAACTAAGGGAGAATTCAAGATCACCTGGTCCGGCCTTAACTTTAAGCTTCATCAAAAAACAAAGTTTTAAATCTAATCTTAAAAGTAGAGGGGTGTTTATCTCCCGTCATGCTGGCATGATACAAACGTCATGCTTATACGGTTTTTCAGAAACGTGAACCTCTCCCCATCTTTACTCTGTCACACCAACACTACATGTTTGCTTTGTAGCATTACACAACTTTTTCAGTCTTTCGTTTTCCCTTTTTAACTTGCTTAACTTTGCTTAAATTAAAAAGTGAGTGCTTTTGTTAAAAAAAAAAAAATTGTTGCATTTTTAGTCTTTTTAACCGGAGTTTAAATGGTTTTCCAGCCACTGCATTTTATTCAAACTGCATCTGAGCGAAATTTGAGCTGCAGTGATTCACCCGTATCACGCCTGTCCTCAATCATTCACGGTAACAGTTTAATTTGAGCAAGAATAAACCCACAACAATTGCTTTGTTTTTACTTTCGCCCCTTTTTTGTATGAGAAATGAGACATTAAAAAAAAATGCCATTCAGCCTTGCAGCAGCACAACGTCTCTATCAGAAAACCTGTCATATCCTCTGGAATTCAAACACGGGGGCGGACGTGTTCATCTTTTTTGAATGCAGAAGTGGAAACAATGCCAGGCAGCTTCCTTTCCTCCCCTGTTTTCCCCTTCATCTATTTCCTGCGATGATTCATCTGCTAAAGTCTTGAGCGTCATTAATAAAACGTATCCTCTGAGTGAACCCGCTGCCTGCTCGGAGGCTCTCCTTGGCTTTGTGCGCCGGCTTGGTGGCAATTTGGCGCTGAAGTGCCATTAAAATGACCGTTGGTCTTTAAGAGGGAAAACGCCACCTCTGCTGTAATCATCCTTGACCTCTGCCAGGAACCTCTTGATAGAAGACGTTACTGTTCAGCTTCCTCGCACTTTGACAGGCTGTGCAGATGCGGCCGTCCGTGCAGACGTGTTAAGTCGTGTCAGCATCCACAAAGGAGTCGGCTTCGTCTGTTAGCGCCGGCTCAACATCGGCACGAACGCGGACGAATCATTCATGAGTGAGAAACCACGCAATGGTCTGAGTGAAGATTAGAGTCCAGAAATGAGCTGAATACATCGGCGTAAAACATCCGTTTGAGCTCAGTGGTGAATTTTGCATTTATAAGAAATTAATAAACCCCCCAAAAAATTCAGAAAGCATCGTGATAGATGATGAGATGCTTTAAAGGATAAAGAAATAATAACATCAAATGACTACATTTAAATAGGTATATTTAACTTAATTTATGGCAGTTTTGTAGTTTTTTCATCTCAAGGTGCTTTGTGTTTTAAGGTACGGTAAAGACCCTGCAAATATTATAGAGACAGCCCCAACAACCTGTTGCTTCCATATGAGCAGCGCTTGATGATGATGATGGGAGAAAGACTTCTCAGCGAGGGGCAGCCATCTGCCACAAGCGGTTGGTGGGTGACAGGATGGAGAAGAGAGAAAAGGAGCAAAGAGAGACTTTACCTCCTTGTATTGAGTTATCTGCACTGTTTGCCGACATGCTGAGGAGTACAGCTGCGCGCGCTCGTTTCATTTATTAATTTGCGCTCGAGTGTTCGAGTGCAGGACACTTCTGCAACAGCAAGAACAGAGACATGTGGGACCGTTAATGTTTGATGGCAAAACTTTAATTTAGCAATGTTGCCTTCTAATTCCAGTTATGTCGTGTTTAAAATTTGATTGGCGTGGACGTGTGATCGGGTCTCCGGCGTGGCAGTGTTTGGTTAAAGGGTGACCTTACAGTACGGTTTGATATTTAGAGGCGAAGAAAGGTGACGTGACGAACTGGAAAGGAGAAACTGATTCAGCCTGTCGACTGCAGTGAGCCGCGGCGTCGCCGACGGCTCTTTTCGTTGCATTAGCTGCATTTGTTCTGGTTGCTAAACGACTCACAGCGTTTGGCTTTTAACTTTAAACACTAAAAGAAAAGAACAGATGATATTTTGTGAAATGTAACACTAAGGTGATGCTACTCTTAGCGCTCAGGTATTTCCATGGCACTGAAATGAATTTTGCGTAGGTGGGCGAAAAAGCTTACCATCTGTGACGCAAGTGTGCGGACGAGGGAAGTGGCGAAAAGCAGGTTGTGTGAGCTGAAAAATGATAAGATTTGTTTTAAAATAGTAATTTCAAATTTAGGACTGTATTCTCGGAAATGATCAAACTCTCTTACTGGTTACCATAAAGTCCTGATGAGTTATGTTCCAGTAATGTGTGGGACGCATAGAGTGAGAACTAGCACTGAAGACTACTTCAAGAAAGTACAGAAGGACGACTAAAAAGAGTTTAGGCTGTGTTAAAGATTAAAGGTGATCATAGCAAATCTTGACTTTCAAGCTTCTTACAGTTGTACAAGCTCTGTTTTTACCTTAAATACCACATTTAAATTTATATTTGCATATTTCAGTAAACTGTTTACTTCCCATTTTCTCAATAATATATAAAGAAATGAGAGGTGAATTGAGACTTTTGTACATTGCTGTATATCTAGTCAAAGTACATAAAGCGTAATTTGGATCTGTGGAAGATCCAGGAACCGTCTCCGAAGTCTTAACTTTCAGCTACTCAGAAATCCCGAGAGTCCTTTAAAACTGGCTGTACTGGTTGACTTTGTTGGTATCATCAACGGATCAGATGTCAGAATACTTCGTCACAATACTTCACCAGGAAAACACAAGTGGAGTTCAGTTTGTTTCATGTAAATTACTGAAATGAACTGGAAAAACTTAGAACTGAGCGCTTTTGTTACCTTCTGGACTTTATGAAACAGAACTCAATGTGATGTATTAACTGTTTTCTTTTCTCGGTTAGTATATATTCAGTGTCGGGGAGCAACGGGATACATGTGCCGCCGCTACGTATTTAAAATACAAAATATGAGTAACTGTATTCCGTTACAGTTGCCGTTGCAGTTTAAAAAGGTGGTGTTCAGAATACAGTTACTTTGTTGAAATAAAGGGATTACACTGCGGTATTTTCCTGTTTCATATGTTAGACTATGCCCTCTCAATTTTTGGATTTCCGTGGAAACCCAAACATAACACGCATTAAGAGGCTCAAATGCTTGTGTCTCATAATGACGTAATATTTTTAAAAATGATTTAATATGAAGGCAATAGGCAGAGTTACAGGCATCGCCCTAAAGGGCAGTGTAGTCCGTGCTGCAGGGAGGATGGACTGCTGTACCCGTGATGTGTCTGTGAGCGAGGAGGGAGAAAAAGGAAAAGTACGAGTTGTCATCGAGCAGAAACGGGAGCTGGAAGCATGTAAATATAATAATAACAACTGCAGCCAAGAAGAGAGCCTGACGAGCCCAGCTGTAAGTAAGCTGTTAAGACTCGACTGTACACTGTGTTCCTGTTTTCCTCCGAAACAATAAGCTCCGTTGCAGCAGCCTTTCAACGCCTCTCTCTGTCTCTCGCTAGCAAAGTTGACCCAGACAACAAAGTAAAGCTAGTTTTCAGCTACGAGCCCGACATGAACCCGACGTATTAGCCAGAGGTCCCTGTAATACAGCTCGGCGCCGCGGACCTGTTTTATATACGCGCGGAATAGTTTTCTATACGAGATCGCTGCAAAAAGTGCAGCCTTACCTAATGTCCACCTACTGTTACTCATTTATATTAAGATTTAAACATCTAGTTGGTGTTGCTATGGCGAGTAGCCTTCAGTAATAGTAATAAATCACATTCATATAGTTGTAAAAATCATGATAATATATTAAGTAATCCAAAGTATTCAGAATACATTACTCTCATTGAGTAACGTAACGGGATACATTACAAAATACATTTTGGGGTATGTAATCTGTAATCTGTAATCTACGGAGCCCCGCAGGGGACATGGGAGAAAAAAAAATTAAGACGGACTTTTGCGAGACCTCGCAAAAGTCCGTCTTAATTTTTTTAATTTTTTTTTCTCCCATTTCCCCTGCGGGGCTCCGTACA
>VVHY01067769.1:29437-40760 GCA_015107495.1 Bathybates hornii | reverse complement strand
ACCCTGACTACTTTCCCAGATGCCCACATTTCTCAACACTAATAGGATGAGTCTTCCCCCCCTTGCCTTTGTATACACAGAGCTGCTGATTTAAGCAGCAGATTTGCATTGCAAAGACAGTAATAGAAAAATTCAAAAAACAGAACAGGGGTATAATGAGACAGCAGATAAAGGATAAGTAATGAGAGACAGTTCCCTGTTAAATGCACTGGTCCTTGGAGGTCAGAGATTCAAGTGAGACTGTGCTAAGCTGTGCATCTGCATCCATGCTGTTGTTTTAATGAGTCCCAGACTTACATAGCCACAAATGAAAATCAATGTGTTTCTATTCATTCTAGTCACCTACGAGTGAGTATGAGTGGCTGAAATCTCTTACATGTGCAAAGAATATTAATAAATATCAAGGGAAATTGTCTTTTTTGAGAATTTTATGTTTAATTATCTAAACTGCATATGCAGGCACACCCGCACATTTATGACGGGATATTTTTTGTCTTTGCCAGCAGCTTGATTTTTATGTTAGATTTGAGGCATTGATTGTCTCACCATGAAATGCATTTTGAAATTATACATAGGAAAAGGAAAAACAATAAAATAAATACTAAAAAGGACTAACAGTTTTGCACTGTAGAGAAACTTTTCCAGACCACAACAGCTGGATAAATGCAGGGCTGATGCACGAAACTTTAAAAGCAGAAGTAATTTCTCTTCTGCAGAGCACAGCGCTGCTGTGTGTCATCACTTGAACGGCCACCTTTCTGCCTCTGTTTTTCTCTTCCTGCCTTTCTCTGTTAAAGTCTGCTTTGTTTGGAATGTGGGTGTTCATTCATTTTCTTCTGTGGCAGCTTACAGGCTCAGGCTTGAGTTCACAGTTCTCCCATAGCTCAGACAAACACATTGTGTAGCCTGTTAGGATTATCTACAGAGGCAACAAGCTTTGGAGACACTGCCAAACAAAATCCTAATTACGCAGAATGCACTGTGCTCTTCTACCAATGTGGTATCTACTAAAATGTTCCGACATGAGCGGCTAGGCTTTGCGGAGTGCTATGACAACAGGAGCGAATCTTAGTGCATCATTACCTGTTTAAAGTCTTTAATTTCAATTAAAAATATATGTTGGAAAAATAACAAAAACCCACACGAGGAAATACGAAAATGATGCACCTTAAAACATTTTAAAACAATGTTGAAAAAATGGTGCAGTATATTCACAAAAAGGAAAATCACAGTCACATGAAATAGAGTGCAAATGTCGTAGTGTGCTTTTGGACACACTGAAGGGCCATGTTGCACTGGGGGCTCGGTGGTTAGAGCAGGGGGTTTTGTTTGTTGCTTTCCAAACCAGCAGGAAAAATCTGGTCAAATCTGGCAGATAAGACTCTGGGAGCACTGGGCTGCTCTTAGGACAAAGTGCATCTATCCGTATGACTGGATCAGCCTGGAAATTGTACTTTAAAATTGTCACTCTGCCACAGACTGTTCATCATGTTTTCTAGTGTCCATGCATGTCTACATACACGTAACCACAACTGTAGTGCATGCATGCGTGCAAGTCTGTCTGCAGCTGCCCATGGAAACAGACACATACAGTCATGGTAAAAAGAAAGCAAAGAAACCCACTATAAATTCCACTTTTTTACATATCAGGAAATAATAAAAATAAATAGCAGTCAGGTGCTGATGATAATGATCAAAGGCACATTAATTGATCATCATAAAGTGTCAGCTGCTCTATAAAAGGAGTGGGCCTGGCAATTTGTTGGTTGGGAGGATTCAGGTTTGTGTTGACAAATTGCAAAGGAGAAAAGACATCAGCAATTAGAAGCTGTTAAAGAAGCCACTGTTGCTCCCCATTAATCTGGGAAGGATTATAAAGCCATTTTCAAACAATTTCACGTCCATCATCCTAAAAACATTCACCACTGGAAAATATCCAAGATAGTTGCCAATCTTCTCAGGAGTGGACATTCCAGCAAATTCACACCAAGGTCAGACGGTGAAATGCTCAGAGAAACCGCAAAAAATCCAAGTGCTACATCTCAGGCCTCAGTAATCGTGTTAAATATTACGCTTCTTGACAGTACAACTAGAGGAAGACTAAACAAGTTTGAGGTGTTTGGCAGAAAAAAAAATCCCCTTCCTTCTAAAAAGAACATAGCAGCACAGCTTAGGTTTGCAAAGTTTCATTTGAAGATACCAAATGTCCTTTGGACAGAGCAGACCAACAGGGAGATTTTGTAGGATCTCCATCTTTGGAGAAAAAATAATAGTAAAGTGGTGCGTTGAGTTTAATTTGTTCCACGACAGAGGTCGTAACTCAAATTATTCGTATGCAAGCACATATGCAAGCACAACACGGATGGTTCCACTGCGAGCTAAATGCTTAAAGTGAACGAGTGAGTCACGATATGCTGGGCGGATGTTGCGGTGTTAACTGTGGCATTCACTGCGCCAAATAGGCGTGGGGTATCCAAAGCTGGCTTGTATATGAATTTTAGCTCTAGAATCATAGCAAAGAAGAGAAGGCTTGTATCTCGAAAAACACATTTGTTGGGACATTTGTAAATCAAAGTACCACTGTACCTCATGCCACTGTCAAACATGGTGGTGGAGGGCTGATGATTTGGGCTTTTTTTGCAGTGAAAGGGCCATGAACTCCACAGGGTTTTAAAGTCAGTTATGAGGCTATCTATCCAATAGTTAAAGCTTGACCTAAAAGATCGAAACAGTGCTGTAGCTGAAGGAGAGCATCATCTGCTCATGTTTTAATCACCCGGGAGCTTGGAGGGGTTTGTTTCCTGGGGAGTGTAGGCAAGGATAAGGAGCAGAGAGAGGGAGTCCTAGGTAGGGGAAGGGTGTCGATTTGTAGGTCTGCTTGATATTAATGTACACATGGTCCATTAACCCTAACCCTAACAACAACACATGTCAAAGTATATGTCATGTGTTGTTGTTCAACTCTGGATGTAGGGCATTTAACATGTTGATGAAGTTTAGGGAGTACAGATTTCAAACATGCCTTATTAAAGTCCCTTGCAACAATATGGATGCTCTCTGGGTGGTGTTTCTGGCATTGACTACTAATCAAAAGGTTGGTGCTTCAGTCCCCGTCTGCTGCAGTGTGCATGCCAAAAATCCTTGGGCAAAATATTAAGTTGCCCCCCGATGCATCCATCAAAGTATTTAGAAAGCACTTGCATAGAAAAAAATTCTTATGTGAATAGAGCTGAAGGAGCCAAGTTGTATAAAGAGTTTTGAGTGCTGAGATAAAGTAGAAAAGCACATAATAAGAACCAGTCTATTTTATCATTTGTCTCTGCAGGGAGAGGTGGTTCTACAAGCTACTGAATCATGGGTGGTAGTTTGTGTAGTGCTCCTGCATTTTAGCTTAGTTTTTGTTAAATAAATAATGACAAAATATATGTCATGTGTTATTGTTCATCTCTGGATGTATTTGTATCATTTTCCCGATGTGTAAAACAGAGGGTGAAGTTTAGTTTTACCATTAAAGTATATAAGCATATTAAAAAAAAATGCTTTAAGGTATAGATAATAGAGTATGTAGGTATCGATTTTGTTGTTATATTGAGGAATATAGTCTGAAAACCCATAAAACTGTTCCATTTCCGAGCAGAAAGCAAGACAGTGTAGAAATTACATTTCATGTTTACAAAGTGTGTGCAGAATTCCATGAATTCTTTAAGGCTCATAAGATTCACTGATGGCTGTGAGCAGGAACAAAAAAATCAATAATACATAAATGTAACTCACCATTGACTGACTGGTGAAGTTTTTCTTTCAAAAGTTGCTTGTTTTGTACATGGCTGAGGGGAGAAACTGTCCACTCATCCAGGAAATAAGAGAGCAGCCATGTGATTTAAAGAGGAGAGTCTCTGTCAGGCATCCAGTCCACCTGAGACTGAGATCATTCTAGGTGTTCAGCAGCCCGTTGATGGATAGACACACTTATTTTATTGCTTTTGCTGGCCTTTGATCATTCTTTTGTGAACATACTATTTCATGTTTTATCTGCACTGCAAGATTATTTGCTATATATTATATTGTGTACCCAGAGACCTATGATCTCCAAAGGAGACTTCAAGGAGAGTCGTTTCCCCACCTAGCTTCTGTGTTTGTGTGTATGTGTTTGGTTGTGTGTGTCTGTGAGAAAGAGTGAAAGATCATCCCTCTGGTTGATTAAACCACTGCACCTCAAAGCACCTCATGCCCTTGGTGTTTATTGGCAGGCACTACAGAAAGATGCACTCATAGGTGCAATAAACACACACATGCATGTGCATGCACACCTACACAAACCTTACTAACATCCCCAATTCTATCGAGCTGTGCTTCATAATGAGCATCTAACAGTAATTTAAGGCCATAACTCTGACACCCATATTGATCGAGGTGGACAGGGCATGAAGAACACCCACAAATCAGCGCAGCTGTGTTAAATATCTTCTCTCATAAGATAAATCAGCGCTTGCCATAAGTCCAACCCTTCCCCATTGCATTTCAGCAAATTTGTATTTCATATCATGTTTTATACTTGACATCATACTGCTATTTATTCACACTGTATAAAATTATGTTCAGTTTTTGACAATAGCGTAATGGCTACTTGTGACTTATAGAAAATAAAAGGTGCAGCAGGGTACGAATTTGCATAAAGGACAGCCTTAAAATTCTGACACTGCAATTTATTTTATAGCGAGGTCTAACATTCATTATAACTTATACATGTCTGCTTTTTAAACGGGGCCACCCATATATCCAGTGAGAGGTGCTACTATCCGACCAGTTTGTTGCAGGGCTAACACACAGAGAGACAACCATTTTAAAAAGGACCCGGGGTCTTTTTACTTTATTTTACACTTTCCAGTGTCAGTTTGATCCTAGCTGCCAGCTCCTCTCCTGTCAGCTGCTCCGATTGGCTGTCCTACTCTGGCCCGGGCGACTGCCTAAGTGGGGAAGACACAATTAGATGATGCTGTGACAATCAGCCTCCCCTGACACCACACCCTTAACCCGCTGCTCCACCCCTTGCCTGTAGCCAAACAACAACCCACACCCCGCCACAAACATATACAGTCATATTCACCTACTGCAAATTAAAATAATAAGTTGACCAAATAAACACATATTTGGACTGTGAGAGGAAGCTGCGTTACATGGTTCAGGCAATGGAGAGAACATGCAAGCTCCAAACAGAAAGGCCCCAGATTGGAATCAAAACCAAGAACTTGTTGGTGTAACAGTGCTACCTCACACCTACAAGTCCTGGGTTTGAACCACTGCGGTCCTATGATACAATATCACCACTGTAAGTTCTGACTTTGAATTTAAGAGGGAAAAAAAGACACCCATCCCTTGCATCACTTGCATAAACGCATGCAACAGGTTTGAAGTTGCAATTATGGATCTTATGATGGTGCACTTATTTAATCAACTCAAACAGTCAGAAACTCCTTCAGCTCCTGTAAACGTGTTGTCAACCCAGAAAGGCTACATTCAATGATGATTCTCCAAACTAACCTCTTATACATACATGCACTGTATCTCCCTGAGAAAAAAAAAAAAAAGATTGCACTCATCTGTAGTTAGCTAGACTTAAATGGTAACTACAGTTAAATCTGCACACACGGATTCATCCTCAGTGATTCAGAGGAAAAATTCTGCATGTTGAGTGTGTGCTTGAGGTAACATTACTTTCTGATTTAAGTGTCTCCGTGGGTTCAGAGCCAGGAAGCCGTGCATGAAAAATAAATTTCCTTGACATTATTATCGCCAGTCAGATTTATTTACTCATTGGCCCACTTTATTCCCCGTAAATGTAAAATATGAAATCCATTCACACTCTACATGACATCCGGTCCTGATTTCGCGAATGGGAATTGCTCTATAAGAATTTTCACCTTGTACATATACAGGGCTTTTGTATGTTTACATGCAAGGAGGCCTATAGGAATTGTCACGGCCACTCGAGAGAAAAAGGACTCAAATGCAGGACGCAAAGGAGCACAGAGAACGTTTAAGTGACAATGTTTATTTTTCACAACAAGTGTAGTAAACAAAACTAGAAAACTGAGTCGTGTGTTTAACTTGTGCGAGGAACAACACCAAAACTAAGGGGCGCTTATGCGACCTGAGCTATGTAAACAACCAGTGATTTTTCAACTGTGGAAACTGCAGTTCTGTGGTTTGGGCCAAAGGGATAGTCAGACTGGATGGCTGGGTCTTGGGAAAGGGTCAGAGTCACTAAAACAAGAGTACATATGTCAGGAGGAATACTGGCAGCTATTAGTTCTGAATATTCCTTTGCACTGCTTACTTGCCGTGGGTGGATCAGTAGCATGGAAGGGAGAGTGGTCCGGGTGAATGGTAAGTAATCCGAAATTCCTGGCGTTGAGGCAGGGAGGCAGGCAGGTGCATGGAGTGAGTAAACCCGTGAGAATGTCGGGAGGGCCAGCGTCCGGATGGGAGTTCCATGGTGGAGATTTGCATCTGGTGAGTAGCTATGAAAGAGAGGTACAAGTTAAGACAAGATAATTTGCCATGACGTGTACAAAACACAGTGGTGGCCTGCACTAAATGTGGTTAGCGGAGAATCTGGCAAAGAGATGTTGAGTGCGCTGGCTTTATAAGTCCACGGCTTAATTACCCACAGGTGAGAGCAATCAACAGGAACACAGTGGCTCCTCCCAGAGGTGGAACTGCCGGCTCGGTGGAAAAGCACTGGCACTCACCCAGACCATGACAGGAATTTCTTCTTAAGTTAAAAATCCTAATTTTTTAGATGTGATGTGGTACATCAAGCCTCAGAAAGTGATCTTACATGGAGTTTTGGTGATTATATCCATCAGAATATAATATAGAAACATAACAAAACTCAACTCTCAAAATATAGAATTATACTTTTAACAGTATTTGATCAAGTCTGATCCATATTGGTGGTAGACTTCAGGACACCATAACCCACTGACTAGCTAAATATCACCGACCCTAACACTGCGTTAAAAAGTAGAACATGTTAGAATCACTTCATCATGAACTGCCACACCAACTTGCAAACTAAATATGCTTTTGACCTACAAATGGGAAACAGGTTTTGAGAAGAACCAAGTTACTGAAGAGTTGATAATCACCATTAACACCTACCTCTATAGTGCATTTCTCTATAGAGTGACAATCTCCCCCACTCGCTTTTATCCTCCCACCTCACTGAGATCTGTGGTTGGCAGTACATTCCCAGGAATATGTCTTTCCTTGTGTCCTTTAATGATAGCATGATAATAACTAACATTTGTAGCAGGTACAACCCCCTAATGTGATTTAGATTTTTGTATTCTAGCATAATTTTAATGCAATGTGCTAAAACTTGTTTCAAACTATTTTGAATCCCAATCTATGACAAACTGAAAAATGTTAATTTACATGGAATTGAAAAAAGAAAGTGGTTTTATTTTTTAACAAAAACAAAGCCCAGTCTTTTGCTGTTCTTGTGCCTTAAGCACCAAAGGTTATTAGTAAACATATGTGTGCAGTGTGAATTTCCCATTTGGTTACAAGAATTCTGCATATTAACATTTTGCAAACATCCGGCCTCTCGAAGCCATCTGGAACCGCCAGTGTTTGAAGCTGCTTTGTGCAGGTTTACTTTAGGTCACGAAGGATGAACTGAGAATGTGGCGATGAGATAACCCATATGGAAAAGAAATAGTAAAAACTTATATGATTTACTCATGAAAGTGGCCACTTTCTCATTACTTTCATATATTGTTTTAGTAAGTATCCAAAACATACAAGTTTCATTATATAATTTTTTAAGGGATCTTATATCTGTTTTCACTCTTGTATGCTTTTCATACAAGTTTCACACAAGACAGATACAAACTTTATAAGATTTATATATATATCTTTTCCATATGGGAACCAGGAAAGGATCCTGCAGATGAACTAAATATAAAATGACATAAATTCATTAGTGTGGTGTAGAAAGAGAGAGAATTGTGTGATTTCATGCTAGCAACCTAATTAAGAAATAAGTTGTTGTACAGACTTCCTGGAACTTTCTGACATCGCATGCTGGTTTTTTAACTACCTTTGTCACTGTGCCCTGATTATTGCTAACACATCCTGCTGGGCTGAGAAAATGTTGAAATAGAAATACATTAATGGCTGGACTCACCTTGTTTTATCCCCAGGGTACAGTGACAGAATTTACTGAGAAAAACAAAAAGTACTTCAGTTTCTTAAACATTAAACAATTTGAGAATTCCCAAATTTGTCTTACACTTGCAACTACATAAAAATATAGAGTAACTGTTAAATATATTTTTAGCTATGCTCAAGTTATTAGTCATTAAGTTAAAAGGGTTATTGCTAAGGTGCAGGGCTATCCAAAAGTTTTGAGCTCATTTTCTTTATAGTTTCCAGGGAGCAGGATTTTTTTGTAAGTTCTTTAAAGTGGTCTTGAGCAATCGCTCTCCAGGCTTTCTGGAGATATTGAAAGTTTTTTTTGAAAGCATTGGCTGCTTTTTCCATTTATTTTACACTCCAGTTGTTTGTACCTGACCTTTTTTAAAAGAATGTTTTTTTAATTGTTTGGTTGTTAAGCCACTTCACACTGAATCTAACTCAAGGGGTCAACCAGTGTTGTGTCTACACATAACAGACAACTTAGCAAAAAGCTAATTTGAAATTGTATCTTTAGACACGTTATTACTTTCACTAGCTGGGCCCACGTCCTCATTTTAGGTTTGACAGCATTTTAGTAGGGTAAAGGTGAATGCTTGGACATGAACTGAGCTGCGGTTTGGGGAAGGCCTCGAAGGGGACTGGCGACGGCTCTCAGGCCTGGCAGATCCCCATGTACTTAAATAGGAGTGAAGAAGTTAAAGAATTGAGAACAAGGAGGGAGGGACGGTGGGGCACGTAAACGAGAATGAACAGCTTGCAGAACTGGGGGAACCTATATAGATTACAACCGGAAGGAGCGTGTTTGGAGGCGTGGTCCCGCTCCTGAAATTCAGATACATAATCTCCAAATCAACTTAACCTAAAAAAATTGCAAACAATAACCCAGTTTGCAGGGAAAAGTTATATTTTGCATCTACAAGGTGATTCCCAAAAAAAGCCATTAGCTGATTAATTCAATTAATTCAAATCTGAAATATTTGTCTCAAAAAACACGGTGGAGGCTCTGTCATGGTTTGGGGCTTCATCTCAGTCAGTAGTGTTGGAGATCTTGTGCCATCAGATTTTGATCCAACATCTGGAAAGCATCTGATTGAGAACAGCTTCATTTTTCAGCACGTCAGTGATCGCAATGATCATAAACACACTGCCAATGTAGTAAAAACATACCTGGATAAAAAACCTCAATATTATTGAACCAATGTAAGATCACCTTGTGAGAGAATGAGATTACAACAAAGCTTGTGTAAGAGAGTTCAGTCTGTGTGGGAAAATAAATGTAATCACGCAAAATATTGAATTTCAAGCTTGATAGAATTGCACAAATTCTGTTTTTGCCTTATATACTGTATTTCCATGCATGTTTCTACATGTTTCAAGCAATTGCTGCACCTGCTTTCCTGTGCAATTAAAGGTACAGCGGCACCGTGGATCAGTGTTCTTACTCTCACCTGGTCTCTGACTTGTTTTCATCTCTTCCAGACAAACACGTGTGTGCTCTTCAAGCATTCAGAAATTGGATTCCTGCTGACATTTTTAGGCTATTTGAACTCTACCAAGAAACAAACCAGTGAAGGCGATGAAGAATGTAAACAAGTTTTCCAAAGTACTCTTTTACTGTGTTTTCCAATTTCTAATACAGCACCTGCAAAACTCATTTTAAACATTCTTCCTGGGCCTTTGAACATCAATTTGTTCATCCAATCCACAGGGTATGTTTAAATGTTTTTTAGAATATGCATTTATAATAGTGATGAGGGTGCTGTCAGAGCTGCACTGTTATGGAAAATTGCCACACAGCCTCCAGCTTATCAGAATAAAGTAGTCTCCATGGACATACATAATATGTAATTAATTTGTGACATTGCTACAAACACGCTATTTACCACTGTGTGCTCCTTCTTGTAATGCACTGAATGTAAATTCTGTGACACATTACTGCGTCTGGAAGCATAAAATCTTCCAACACAGAGCTTCTCTATTTCTCTGCAGGAGTTTTCTCTTTACCTGAAGCAAAGCTCATTTCACTGGAAAATTGGCTCTACCACTCAGCTCCCCCATCCTCTCCGCCTGCCTCTCTAAATTCAGCCGATATTGTAGTGCCTTAAGCACTAATCCAATTAGCTATAGGAAGCAAATGGAGCTATCTCTCATTTTAGCTTGTCACCTGCGCAGGGGGCAAAGGGAGGGGGGAGCAACGAGTTTTAAGGGGATTGTGACTTGGGGGGGCTGGTGGGAAGTAGTTGGTACCTGGCATGCAAATTGCTCAAGCCTGCAGAAGACGAGTTTAGACATTAAAGTGAACCATCAACACAAAATGAGTTGGCAGTTGTATTAGAGAGGGAATTGTAGTTAAAAAAAAATTGAAATCAAAAATGTGGCTCTGCTTCATTTGCGTAGATGGCGTGGATTTCCTGGTTCCCTCTTAACACTTCACCACTTGGTGACTAAATCTCAGCTTTTCACTTCTTTGACCCTCATCCATGGCCTCAGGTGGATGGTCAAATTCCTGGCACTGTGCCGATCTATTAGACATGCGAACATATCTTTGGTTCCAATGCACTTGCCCTAGGCTGCCCTTGGTAGTCAGGCATCCACGCAGCAGCCATATTTCTCGGAGTGCTTCGCTTAATGCCAGATGGTGTCAGTGCTTACAATGCCTGAAAACAGTGTGGGTGGTGATTTCAGTAGGTACCTGCAGCGATGTTTTTGAAATGAGTAAATGGATGGCCTTGCTACCACTTTACAATTTAGATGCACCAAGAAAAACAGCTATTTTTCTGTCAAGTGTCAGTATGTGTTTCAGTTTTTTTCCCCTCAAGTATAAGTTTTGTATTTGTTGTTAAAGATCAAAAAGTTGCACGTATTTTGACTTGAGTTGTGTTGCTGATGTTTGATATGAGTGGTAAATAAAATAAAACTGATGGTGACGTTTTCTCCTGGAGGCTAAGGAACGCCTGCCTGTTCTTTTTTTAAAATTTTTTTTTTACATTACTTGTCATTTTAACCCTCTCGAGGCAGGCGTTGCCGATTTGCAACAGTTAAAAACTAACAACCTGATTACCCCACATACATATTTTATGAGTTTATTTTACTCAGAAGTACCACTGCAGGACTTGGT
>VVHY01067769.1:9473-29417 GCA_015107495.1 Bathybates hornii | reverse complement strand
GAATCACGTGAAAGAGCAGATTATTTACGGATGAGAATTAAAAAAGAGCCGCCAGGTGCTAAAAAATAAACCTTAGACTCAAACGTTAGAACAGGCAACCCGCAGCACGCCGTGTAATAAATACTCACAAAGAAAATGGCGGCCTTTACAACTTATGTCTAAAAATGTATAGTTTCATGCATCGGTTAAAACACTCGACTCCAGCTACATGACGCACAGCTGGAAACACTTCCCGCAAGACGAGCTGCCCGAGATTCACAGAATTTACAGAAAATGTTACATTTTTGTGATTTATATCATTATCAGGACGATAGAATTCTTATATCGGGATATGAGATTTTGGTCATATCGCACAACCCTAGATGAGAGGAAGTGGTGCTGTCCACTGAGATCTGTGTTCAATTATGTCTGAGAGGAAGATGAGCTTTATAGACCTCTGACCAGTCTTTGTATTTACATTGTTCTCTATATGAGGATGACCCTTCATTCATTTTATTATTATTGGGTTTTTTTAATTATTATTTTTTTATGTATCTTTTTAGTGCTACTTCTGCTTGATGCAGCTCTTTAGATAACAGCAGCTAAAAAAGAAACGATGGCAGTGAATTGGATTTGGGTCTTTTAATAATCTGGTAACCTGGAACGACAAGGTGGGCACTGGTAGCGTCTTTGAAATGGCCTTGCTGTTGTAAAAAGATTGTGTTAGAATGAGTTTTGTCCTTCACTTTATTTCAGTACACACACATACACATTTTCTTTTTGTGATGTGTGGCTGCAGTTGTCTGTCACGATGGAGCCACAATGGGTTGAATCATGGACTTTGGCAACATGCTACACCCAGTTTGGGATGAGAAAAATAGAATGAGGGGATGTTATTAATCAGTTTCGTGTAATTCCCAAATAAGATTTCACTCTGTGTTTAGCTTTCTGCTGTACTGTTTATGCTTTTTAGGATATCACAAAGAACTTTGATACTTATCATATTTTGAGTTTGACTTCCAAATTTGTTGGTCAAAGTAGGCTGACGAGTCTGTTTCTACCATCTATAAAAGTATGTCATTCATTGTGTACTGCTTCTTCATTCTGCTTTCAAGAGCTACAAATCAAATTAAAAGAATAGAATTTGTCGTTAATAGAATGTATAGCATTTATTTAGGGTATTAAAATAGCTTTGGGTGCCTTTTTGACTGAATTTAATCTTTGAATAATTTTTGCTTTAACAGATGAGACACACAGACATATCGTTCGAATATCGGCATTAGCAGATACTGGCCCTTCTCACTGAAACTGACAGGTTGGAAAATACAGTATAACATGTTGCTGATATTTATCTGTTTTCTTGTATTCTGCGCTGGATAAATGTTCAAAAATTGTGTGAAAAGCTGAAAGAATTCAAACAGCAAATATTTCTTTACCAGAGGGGGAACTGAATAACTGCAAATTAAAAAACAAACAAGAAAAGTATTTATACTTGACAAATCGTGATTTATAATATTTTTTAAAAAAATTTAATTTAATTTTTTTTTTTTTAAATTTATTTATTTATTACATTTTTCAGAAATATAATAATCGGTGCACCGATATAATATATATATCGGTGCACCCTTAATAGATTTCTTTTGTTTTTTTTGACTGTATATCATTTAATTAAACAGTTTCATAGGACTCTATGCAGAACGTCCTTACTGTCTCCATAGGAGTTAAGAGGGTAAATAGCAACTGGGTGCTATTAATCAAGTGCACTTGATTAATTGATCATCAGCAAGTGTGAGCACCGCTATATAAGTAGAAGTTTTGGCAGTTTACTGGTCCAGAGCATTCATGTGTGTGTTAACAAAATGCCACAGTGTTCAGCCCAGTGCAGTGCTCAGAGAAGTTGGAAAAACCCTCAAATTACATCTGAGACGCTACAGGCCTCAGTTAGTATGTTAAATGTCATCGTTCATGACAGCACAATTAGAAAAACACAGAGGGACTGCCAGAAAGCCTGTTCTCTCTTAAAAAACAAAACACACACACACACACACACACACACACACACACACACACACACACACACACACACACACACACACACACGCAGACTCAAATCCGTGCAAAATTTAGGCGTGGTGACATGCCATGAGAATTTGTTTGTTTCTCCAGGGATGTCTCTAGGGGCACTACAAAGTATGGGTGTGTAGCATGTACTGTATTTACAAAATAACACAACCAACAGACGCACCCAAACCTGTCCTGCTGTTTGGAAATGGCGTACAGTGTCTACAAAGATGTGGTGTTTTGGCATGGGATTGGACAATAAAAAAGTGTGACTTGACATGAGCGTAGACAATCAACCGCGGACAAATTTACACCTTGGAAATTCTATTTCCCACAATCTCCGTGAGTGATATTTCAATTTCAAACAACAAGAGTGCTCAGCCACTCAAAACACACATTGCCAGCATCAGTCTCTCACCTGCCTCTTGTCCCGTGAGAGCCATTTGGACTCGATGGAGCCCATAGTGAGGCTGGGCAGCATGTGGTTCAGCAGTTTTGCCATGAAAACCTACAAACAGAGAAAAGCATAGCTTATTTTCATGTGACATCATTCATGAAGACTGTTTCCTTCTCCTATTTTGGTTTTAAATATTGCAGTATTATGTATTAGTATTAGACTTTTAATTCATAAAATAGGGAATAAAAAAGTCATTTATTTCTGTTAAAACAGCCTCCTCTGTGAGGTTTGTCAGAGACTGGCCACACTTGGGACATACTTGTATCAAAGACTCAGTGAGAGGCCATTTATGCAGCTCTAGAGATACCTGAACTGATTGTTGCCTTTGAAACACACAAAATAAAAGGTGCCAGTATTATAAGTATTATAGACACCATCCACAGCAAACCTGAGTAAAGTAAGATAACTGCCTCTTGGGTTGGGAGAGGAGAGAAAAAGAACAGAAAGAAGAGAATAGTGGTTTAAAGGGTCGGTGATTGGTATGTGGTACCTTGAATGGTGTGGCTGACTCCGGGTTCATCTGGACCAGGGGAGCTATCAGAACCACTCCAGCAAAATCACCAGGTCTTTCACAGGCTGTCAGGATTGAGATAGCACCACCCTATAAAAGAAATGCAGAACATATTAGCTTAATGAAACTGTAATACAAATAATATTTGTCAAGCTATTTCTTTAAATCTATTGCCCGCATGTCATGCTTCTGTCACTTAATTTTGAATTTTCCTCTTTAATTTTATATGCTGCTTAAAGATGTTGTATGTAAAATATGATTCTTACGGTTACCAAACTTGGTTACATTATTTAAAATTATCTAGAAAAGTCAAACTTAACATATTTTACTTTGGGCATGTACAACATTTTTTTTAACGTGTGAAAATCCTGGTGTGGGAGAAATCGACTTTCTTTTCTTAAATATTATAAGACTGAATGGCAGCTGCCTGGTGCTGCACAAAAAACACATTTAATAACGCCAACATTCATGTAAATTTCCAGAAATCATAGCCTACTTGTTGTGCACAGCTTTCTTTATGTAAGAACAAATTTTTCTTTGTACTTCTGTCTTCATCCGCCTATCAAAAGAAGCAGCTAGCTAACAACACAGCTCAGCAGAGGGAGGATGCTGTAATGTTTATATCCTGTCATGCTGTCACGAGCATGAGCCTCCAGTCATGAGTAGATGAAAGATTCTGCGGTGCTACGGTCGACAGCTGTTGTTTGATAATAAACTATATAACACACCAAAATAAAGGTGAGAGCACTCACTAGGCCAAAGAAAAAAAAGCACATATATCTAAAATAAAAAAGAAAATGGCAGTTATGGAGATTTCACCTCAGTGGATGTTGTCACTGGTCGCTGTGTACTGATCAGTGCAGTAGTAACCTCATCATGTACGATGTATGATATCTTCTTATTTAAAAATAAAGCATATTGTTCTCAAGGGACCCAAAATAAATTGAAAAAATGAGAAAAAAATTAACAAAACAGAGAAAACCACAGATAACAGCATTAGTTATAAAGACAGGGTTTCAGTAAGGAGACAGACTCGGCACGTCTTACTTCTTTAGTCTCCAATAGAGGAAAAGGAGTGTCTTTTCTCATGTGATCAAAGTGGAAAGGTCCTAAATTAGGTGAAAGGTCTTGATGCGAGGAGCAGTAGGAAAACTATTCAGAGGTCACAGCTAACATGAAACAAGCCATCTTTTGTGTAGATCTCCAACCCTATTTTTTCTTGCTATTGTTCCACACAGAGAAATGTCAGTGTGGGACCATGGGCCCCGGGGGCACAACACTGCTGAGCTCCACAGAACATCCGCACCAGGGCCACACTTTAGCACCCACGCTGACATTTTTTTCATATTGTGATTTCAATTCTGTAACGTAGGGCCACGACAATTAGCAGCTCCATGGCAGCCAAAACCTAAATCGATTCGTCAGGGTCGACTCTGGCACGGTTTCTCCTCTCGTACGCAACAAGTGCATGACACACACACGCACGGGAGCACAGTGATTCTGTGTGGGAGACTAATTGGCTTCAACTTTGTTTATGTGGGGAGCTTTCTTTGTCACCTACGTGAATATTCATCAGCCCGGGGGCCAATCACAGCCTCGCTTTGTTGAAAAAGGGTACCGAAAGGAAGACAAAACCGTTCCCACCAGAAAACTTCACTCTGTAAAGACACAAGTGCATGGTCGCGCATCGCCGCCTGCATGCAAACACACAGGGAGTATGAAAAAAAGAGGGCAGCTGCCTGAATCTCCCTTTTCTTCTTATTTTTCTGTCTTTCGCTAAAACATGTGCACATACAGTGAACAACAAGTCAAAACATCTACATGTGAACACCAGGACGCACTGCTGCAAAAACAGAAGTAATGCTCAACTTCAAGTTGCATTTTTTTTGGTGGTGGTGGTGGTGGGTAGTGGTGGGGCTGCTAAAAGCTGCAAAGTGGCTGATTGGTTCAGCATATTTAGTGCCTGTTAAATATCAACAAAAAATGCCAATGAATGCTGTTGTGTCAAAGGGTCTGCACTGATAGAGTGAGATAAGTGTGAATAGGGAAGGGAAGAGAGGGAGACAGAGTGACAGATGGATGACTGGGACAGAGAGGCTCTTTCAGAAGCTGATAAGAGGCCCTATACACTCTTCTACCTCTGAACTTGAGTTGACAAGATGAATGCTGGTATTGTACACAGTGCTACACACTGTCAGTGGGTGGACTCGAACTGTCAAAAAATAGCCCAAGGAGCTAACACTCTGATATTATATGGACTGTACAGCTGCCCCACTAACACTGCATGGTGTAAACAGAGAGTACACCACTGACATTATATGGACTAGAAGGCTAAAATAGCGGCATTATATGATGTAGGCTTAATAAACATTATATGGCCAATAAGTGAACACCTGTTGCATTCAGTATGAACTCACCACTAATAGAAAAAACAAAAAAACAACAAAAACAACTGAAGGCATTCCCTTAATGCAATGGTGTTGTTCAATGGTGCCAAGAGGACAAATTAGGGACTGCACCAAGAGATGTTTAACTTGAACTAATGTTTCAAATTAAAAAAATGTCACCCATTATATGTAAGTTTTCCAAGCTGATTAGAAATGAAGAAGCATTTTTATTGAAGCCACGGTGCATCACAAAGGGAATTTTTGTTTAGTGTGAGTAATGGATACTGAGGGGAGATGAGACACAGGGCTTAGAAGCTGAACAAATAGATCCTAAGCACTGCTGAACCGTTACATAAAAGGCTGTCACAGAGGAAGGACAAGTAAGCCTCGGCCAGAAATACTGATGGAGAAAGAAAGAAATGAGTACGAGTGGGAAGACGCCAAAGCTGAAGGGATTTTACAGCATCCCACGAGCAGATACAACGTGGACAAACTGCTGAAAACTTCTGTGTCACTGCTCAACCAAAAGAGATACAGCGGAGCCCCTGAAAAAAGTCGAGTGTTTGGTTTTGTGTAAATTTGCAAGCGTAATGTGTTTTTTAGTTCTTGCTGTCGCACGTTTAAAAGTTCTCACACATGTTTATGTGTTCTGGAAACTGTGAAAATGAATTGTGGTATTTTTTTCATCAAGCTGTAAATAGCTTGAACTAAAAACTTAAACCCACGCTACAAAAATGCTCATGTTCTGAGGTTTATATGGTCATCAGTAGGTCGCAAATCACTTTCAGACTACTGTGACATAAATTACACTATAAGATCAAAGAATCTGAAATTTAACAGACTTTTTCCTGTTTCACAGGTCTTAATAAATATAATAAAATATAAAATATCATGAAAAACATGGTACAATTGTGAATAACTATAAATTAGCATTTTGATGAGTTAGAACTGTGACTTTCTTTACAGCGTCACTGTAGCTTGACTCTGCCGACTACATTACAGGATGTTATCACTCGAGCAGCCTCTCAACACACACAGCACCACCCGGGTGGTCTCTATTGTGTTGTCGTTTGGATTTTTTGCGTCATTGTGGCCTGAGAGATTTATAAAACTGAAGAAGCAGAGGAACAGACTAATAGAAACAGGATGCAAAGTGAAAACACTGGGAAACTGGGAAATGAGGCCTGTAAAAACACAGTTGCACATCACTTGACCCGGGGCAGGTTTCCTGAAAACTGAGTTTGGGTTTTTATTTGTTTCGAAGGAAACAAGAATGTAGCAGAGGATGAAATGAAGAGAGATGAAAATGAAAAAAAAAAGTTATATCTAGGGAGAAGGATATGAAACTAAATGGAAAGGGAAACTAGTGACCAACTGACATTAGTGACACCAGTGAAACCTCAGACACACCCATTTCTACACTACACAGTCAACTACACAACTGACTTCATCTTCAGGGTGTTTTTTAGGATTTTCCTCTGGTTCCAGCTGTAACCTAAAAAACCTTACAAAACCCCTCTGATGTTGTCTAGCAACAAGCAACGGGGTTAAAAATAAAGCTGACTTTTATAACTCACACCATTAAATTGATTTAATTTAATTTTAGCACAAGCTAAAAGTTGTGCATCATTATGGTTGTGGCTGCTTCCAGCCTGCGATGTATTACCTCAGCTGATCTGAGTCACTGAAATGGACGGTGTTTGTGGTCTTTACACAAAAACACAGCCACCACCATAGACCATAGAGCAGTAACTACTTCATTTTTACATGTATACTTGTATTTATGGGTCTAATACACAAGTGAGTCATTTCCAAACTTGGCTTTAGTTCAATCTCAGTTACGCTTGTGAAGTTTCATGACTGTTCGACAGGGATGTCTAACTCATTTTACATCGTGCGCCACATACAGCTCACTTTAATCTTAAGCGGGCCGGACCCTTTCTGTCTTTCACTGTGTAGAAGTTTACCTGCATTTTTAATCCTGGTGATTTCTTAATATAAGAAAAAGAAGAGCAATTATAACAGTATGTCATTTTTCTACACAACATTGAAATGCTGTTGCTGTAAATGAAATTATTCTGTCAGCACCACTCTTTGGGCTTAAATTGTAAGACATACAAGTGTAAAATTTGAGAAAAAGCTAATTGCCCAGACTGCCCTGTAATTAGAAAACTGAAAGTTTTTGTCAATTAACAGAAAATATTCAGATATTTTTTGTTACTGTGGACCCATTGTAAAACAATGTGAAAAAATAGGAACTTTTCAGTCATTTAATTGTTTTCCACATAATAATTATTTGTAGTAGTAACTGTAGTTTGGCCGTAATTGAGGTCTTAGTCCAGTGAGCTAGACTGGAGTCTTTGTCAGACCAATTCTGGCCCCTGGGCTTTATATTTGACACCCCTGCTGTTTAGTTTCTTGCATTGTTGCTGTCAATAGACATCAATGCAGATAGACAGACACAAGCCCAGATACTCAAAACTGCCTTTGAGAAAGTTAAAATAGGTTTATCTCCAGCTGGGGCCTCTCTGTGCTTCGAGTAGTCAGTCAGATGAGAAAAAGCTACATAAATCCCAGTCGATTTCATTTCCATTGCTATCACAGGTGGTACCAAAAATATTTTTTTTTTTTTTAAAAACAGAAGGACCTGAGTCTAAACCAATAACTTGAGAGTCTTATGACTTTCAGTGTCCATGAGTAAGTAGGGTCTGTTTCAGTCTGAGTGATTTAATTTTCATCACCAGAAGGGGAACAAGAAGCTCCCTGCTGCACAGACTTACAATGTAACACGCTTCCCTCAGGCAGATTTGAAGAATATCTAGGGTGTCCACAACTGTCCATGTGTACATACACAAGTATAATCCTTAGCCAGCAACAGAAAAGGTCAAAGGAGACACACTGAATGGATTTATTAGAAGTCCAAAAGAAGCAGGAAAGTGAGGGATGATGAAAAATAGAGAAAGAAGTTGGAAAAGAAAGAGGTTTTGCTGTGACTTTGCTCAGCTGTCTCTTAATATTTACAGAATCTGCTGTCTAAACAAGCACTCCGCCTCAGCCTGGGATCCCACAGTGGAGTTTACACAAAGTATGTACTTCTGTGCTTCTAAGATCCCTTCATCACAGCCTCAGTCTGTATACAGAGTCCTACTACACTGAAGCGCATGAGCCATAAATGGCTCGCCAAGGCGGACCCATTGATTAAACAGCATGTTGTTTGAAGCAACTAAAGGCCCAAGTGACGACAGTAAATATGACCTATTTAAAAGAAAGACATCAAAGAAGGAGGAGCTGTTATCTCTAATAGAGGACAGTTAGATGCAAAACATAGCACTTAAAATCTTTATAGCAGAAAATAATACAAAAAAGTATATCCTGAACTTAGCTAGTGATTGTCTGTATGAACTAAAGGTCCTAATCACAAAAACAGAGCTTCATGAGCCAGTATTTATACACCAGCATATAGAGCTGTGCTGGAAGGCATGGCGAAACAGTTCTGCAATGAACTCACAATTCTCTGCTTGATACCTGCAGCGTTCTGACTTGCACAGCGCAACGCTCAAAGGACTTATTGTTTTAGATTTTGACTTCAGTGAGTGATGTCAGTTTCCTTATGGAACATAAAGCCTCACATATGAAAGCATAAAAAATGTTGGCATGCAGAATCGGAGCGACTTGCTCATCTAACCGAAACAAGTTCACGGGAGTACAAAGTGACTCGACCTAGAAACACTGACAGTAATCATTTATTATGTAACTCATCACTACCATTTGTGATCTGTTAGCTGTGCTGAGAGTTGGGTCGCAGAGCACAACAACGAGAGGCTGTGAAAACAGAATAAACCAATCAGTTAAAAATAGCTCCAAAGCTGGCCTTGAAGCTTTCCAGGCGTTGTCTAATTATTTTTAATGAGAATTCTGGTTCAGTTTTGTGTCTGCCGAATTAAAAGAGCCACAGTAAAGGCTATTTGAATATTCTTTTCATGTTCGCTGCACTGAAGTTTAAACCAGCTGAAGACCCAGCATAACTTTTTCTGCTGAACTTAACTGTTACGGTTAACAAGGGATTAAAGCGAAGCTTTAATTCTTAGTTTAGGAATTTTTCTTTGCATGTGTCAGCGTTGTTTAAGAAAGTAGAGCAACTTTGTGGTGCACTGCCCAGTGAACCTCCTGGTTAGGCCTTTCTGTGTGGAGTTCACACCCTGTAGCTCTCCCTCCACAGTCCACTGTGAAGTCAATTAACGATTCTTAACTGGCCATAGCTATTTATGTGAGAATTAAAGATTGTATGCTTCTCTGAGTGAGCTATGTAATGAACTGCCATTTCAATTAGCACTAGCCCGGATATGCAAGCCTAGCTGGATAAGCTTTGAGGAAAACAAGTGGAGTCTACGCTTAATTGGTTCAGTTAAATGAACAACTAATACTGCATTTCACTGAATTTGCTTGTAGCAAAGAGTCTTTTGACCACTCAATTAGAGTAGAAAAGTACAATATAAGAACAAGTCAAGGGGTAATACGTTTAGCTTCGAGAATGACAAGCAGCTAGCATAACGGTCTGTTAAGTTTAATATAGGGTTTTGAAAGTTAGTTGGCTGTATTTAAAATGGAAAAAAAAAACCCCCGAATAATTCTGAAGGACTGCAGGTAAAATACAGCAGCCAGTAGCTCATTACTTAGCACCAGCTCCTTGCTTGTACAACAGCTAGCTTTAACTTCTATTCAGATGTAATGTAAATGATACTGGAATCCGTAATGCTTTCATTTTGCTAGGTAAATCTGTTTCATTAGTGGATAATAACACATAGGCTAGTCAATGATGAGGCAGGTCAATAGAAGATTTCTACGCAGACTGATGAAAGTGAACACTCTCTGTCTGTATCTGCCATACTGCCACATTTGCCCTTGAGCAGGTCACTGAACCTGCGACTGCCCTGTTGGAGGTTTTCCGTAGCAGCTGCAGGCTCTCGGGAATCTGTGGCACTGTGTGAAAGGTGAAAGGTAAACTGGGGTTTACCAAGAACAGTGAACTTCGCAAGCCTTCCCTGAACTGTTGGTCTGTTTTACTTTAGATGATAGGTAAAGTTTGACCATTATACAGAGAAACTGTACGCGGTTCTCCTAGCAAGTCAATTAATAATTAAAGGTAGCAAGTTACTAAGTATTTTACTTAGTATTTTACTTAGTCACTGCTACATAAAAAATGCCTGATTCTGCTGATATTCAACAACCAGTTTATCTAGACTTGCATGTCCAGAGCAGCAGTAAACCATGCAACTAGACGAGGAACACTTTCCTCATTTACGTGTCAAAATGTCACAGGAAGCCTCATCAAATGTGTGCTTGAGCGGGACTTGCACATTGGTTTTAGCCAGCTCTCTCGCTCTATTTGTGTCAAGCATACTGTATGAGGATCTCAGGCACATTATGCAATTTAACACCAAACAAAACAGGAAAACCAACCTGATCAAAAGACAACACTGCTCCCAGGACACAGAACAAGACAAAAGCCAAAGACATCATTGTGCAAACAATTCCAAAGACATGCATGGTTTATTCCAGGAACTGACACACATTCATGGAAAGTGTCTTACCATGGAGTGGCCCACAATAAATACAGGCAGGTCAGGGTGGCGAGACTTCATCAGGTCAATGTGCTGAAGGGAGTCTCTGATATAAATCTGAAAGTCCTTAATGTTCATCCTGTCACCTTCGCTCTGGCCATGGCCAACTGTGGAAGAAAGAATCAGGAAAGTTTAACACATTATTTAAGACCTGCAAAAACAAGAAAACTTCACATTTTTTTATGAAAAGAGGGCAAGGTAGCATGATACAGGGGTAATTATAAGCCTAGAGTGATAGCTTATAGCAGTTCAACAAGTTGAATTAAACACAAAACTGTTGAAATGGTTACTGCATGAGAATAAAAGGCAAATCACAGGCATACTATAAAAATATGTTTTACATTTATTCCTTAAACTTTTTAAGGACTGACTGCATCCACATACAATTCAACTCAAGGGGAAGCCTTCTGCTTTGGTGATGAGAGACGTAAAGAAAAATAAAGGAAATGATGGAAAGGGAAACAGAAAAACAGGGAGAGTAAGAATAAAATGGACTAGTAGAGGAAAAGTATGGGGGAAGAGATGAAGTGAAAAAAATGATGGTTCAAGACAAAAGAGGAGGGAAAAGGGGGCAAACAAGAAGATGAAAGCAAGAAAAGACGAAGACAGAGATGATAGAAGTGAGCTTGACAGATGGAGAGGAGGGAAAATATCTGAATATGTATGTGCACATCCATTTATTATATATGTGCTGTCCTCAGACTTTCTGCACCAATAACTGAGAGGTGAGGCTGGCTGCCATGGTAACCACCAACCCAATAACACTAGCTAATAAACATTCACATGTGCATCTCACACCTTCTCCCGTTGGCTCTGTAATGTTGAAAGTGTGTCAGTGTTTAGAAATGCATGCTTCCTATAAAACACTCCAACAAAGATGGGACGCATTCAAAAAATGTATGCTTATTTTGAATTTCAAGATGTTTTCAAGTAAACATGTGGAAGGGTTTACCACTTTTAAGAAGTTTGTGATGTTTCTTTTTTTTTTCTTTTTTTTTCTTTTTTTTGTGGTAAAATTGCAGAGCACTGGTGGATTTCATTTTCTACATAACAAATACATGACATGGGATTAGAAGAATTCAGAGAAGTCTCTAAGCAAGAAAAGGGCTATGAAACTAGAACTCAGTGGCTACATATAAGCATCCATTATGGTATGAGAAGAGTAGTTTTTTACATGGCCTGGCTAACCATAAATGCTGAACAGTATGTGTACATTCTGCCATCTTTCCTCTCTAGGGCCCATGCGACCATCCCAGGTAGGCAGGGCAATCCCCAGCAAGTTGGAACACAAGTGTCTACAGGCACTGTCCCAAACTTCCATGTCCTATTTCAGAGGTGTGTCATCTAAGACAGTCCCACAGCACCAAGAGCTTCTCATCCACTCCAGTCCCTGATCCTCTACGAAAGGTATATAAGTTGGATTCTAGAGCGCCACTGCCCGACAATGTCTTCATTTCAGGTCAGCAGCTCCACCCTCCTGAGTAGTTGGACAGTTTACCAGATTCCGCTTTGGCTGACTGAAAATCATATTCAATCTCCTCCTTAGCACAAGCCACGCATGGCTTGAGTTGCAGGTACCTTCCAGCCTTCTACGAATTCCAACCAACCAAGGTCGACAGGACTCTTTCTTTCAGCTTGATGGCTGGGGTCCAGCATCTCATTCGGAAATGGCCACCACTGTGGATCTATTCAGGCTCAATGTCCACAGTCTCCCTCAGGATGCTGTTGAATCTCTGCTGATGGTGGGAGTTGAAGATCTCTGGGGTAGGGGCCTCTGCTGTGTGCTCGCAGCACATCCTCAAACTAAACGTTTTGGCACGCCAGGCTTACCCAGCATCCTTCTGCACCACAAGATCCAACTCACCACCAGGTGGTGGTCACCTGACAGCTCAGCTGCTCTCTTATCATGAATGTCAAAACACATACAATATATCCAAGCTCTGAAAACCAGAAAACATCTTTTCCAGGAAAGGGTTTGTTTATTTATTTAGTAAGACAAGGCCAAACCACATCACCACACCACGGGTTCATAGTAAAAAAAAAGAAAAATTCAGGTGCTAAAGTGGTCTGCAAGAAGTCCAAACATGTCACCCAATTTTTCTAAAAAGAATAATATCTCCTTTTTTTAACATCTGATAGTTTGTCTTTTTGTCCTTTTGTATTTCATCATTCCAGCTTCTTTGGAAAAGGGGTTGTACAAGAGCACGTCTTCACCCTCAGTGCTTTCCTGTCCATCAATAGCATCAAAAGCAATCATCACTGTGTGCAAATCAATGTCCAATCACAGCTTCAGTGATGGAGTGGTGCAAACTTGAGATCAATGCACAGTAAACCACCACCGCTCTATTCTTTCAATGGCTTCTCACCCCATTAAATCCATATCTTCTGTTAGTACAGGTAATAACAGGTATTCCTGGAAAACACACATATCCCTGCATACACCTAACCTTTTAGACAACTGATGGTTATGATAAGACCATGAGAGCATTCCAGGACTCAGATCCAACAAACCATTTCATTACAAAAGCGGCAACAGGTAAAAAGAAAACAACCAACCCCCACCACCAAAAAAGTCCTATTTCCTCATCCTTTTTGTTTTGAACAAATGTGCATGTTACATACAAAGATTTTAGAAACAGTTATGAATCAGAGGAGAGTGAAAATAATGAATGTCAGCACGGCATTTACAGAATAATTATGAACGGTACCTAAATAGATTCAGAACTTCAGAGCTTTTGTCGAGCTCAGGGAATCTGGGAATTTCTTTCCCTTGTTTACCAAAGTATAGACAAATGGAAAACTGCTTTGCTTCAATGACTTTTTGTTTTCCTGTGGAGGGATCCACCTCTGGTGTGTCACTGCTCTTTTTACCCACATCTCTGCAAATTTCCAGACAGGGAAGGAGACAAACCCTCACACATTTACTGAGAAACACAGCAGGCTTTTGGACTCTCTGTGGCCATAACCAGTCAATAAGTATTTGAAAATGCATCGTTGCCTCAGTAATATGGTTTACAGCATCGTGGACTTTAAGTTTTAACCTGTGATTCTTGCAGTGAATGAGTCAGGTTACGACTGAGCTTTTCATGTAGGAGAGAGGGAGGTCCTTTTTATTAGCCCATCATAGTATCTGCATTTGCATTATGAGATGCAAAGTCAAAAAGCCGTGAAGAGCATTTCTTCAGAGATGCCTCTTACATAAACGATTTCCAGTAAGCGTTACAGCCCCCAGAGCATGGCAGATCAACAGATCTCACGCTCTCAGAGATCTAAGATCCAGATCAGGAAGGTGGTTAAAATCGGCACTTACTAGTAATAAAGCATATAAAGATAATAAGAACTACAAAGGTTATTATTAATATTTGCTAGCTACCTGGTTTTTGAAGTTTGCATTTTGCTTTTGCATTCTGTAAATCAGTAACTTTCAAAGAAACAACAGCCATCTGCAGCATGATCTGTAAATATTGTTAACTGGTAAAAAAAAAGATGCATCCTGTTCTAGATAGAAAAAAAACAAAAAAAAAAACAGTCAATGCAGGGTGTGAATGAATGAAAACCTTACCGGCCTATAATTAGAAAGAAAACACAAGAGACAGAAAAAAGGAGAAAGAGTGAAAGATCTCATCTGCGAACTCTATCAAGAGCTGCCCAAGGCAATGTGTGTGTGTGTAAATGTGGAAGAAATAGATGAAAAACTGGAGTCTACAGGGACTTGTTCCAGTTCAGTATTTTCCATTTAACAGTGTGACATTTTACTGCGAGACATTGAACAAACTGCTCCTCTGCGAGCAGCCTCAGCGTCCTTATCATTCACTCCAGTTTATTATCTGTCAGCTCTTTATTAGGATCTTCACCTCTGTAAATATTTTCACATTTCTGCCACTGAGACTTTTTTGTCATCTCATTCTCACTCTTTTTGTTGTTATTATGGAGTTTTATTGAGTGCACAGACTGCTGTTCAACGGCAACTGCTGCACAGTCACATGGATTTAAACGTCCCTGCTGTATTTAGCCTACGAGCACATCGTTCCTTGTTGATGGAGGCATCGGGACAGACATTTCCCTTTATCTAATTACTACTGACTAACAAGCCATTACCTAATTACTATCGACTAAAAAGCTAACACTCTGTGTCCTTCTCTTTCTACCCAAACCTTTCATTTGAAAGAATTTTACATTTTCTTTTTTAAGTGAACACAATGAGCATGTAGTGACTAGATTATGCTTTATAAACTATATCAAGTGCTTTTAAGGTGAAGTCAGTTCCATTTGAGAACTGCTCCCAGATTGTCCAATCCATTTGAATTGCATTCCTCTGAGCTTATCTCTTACTTTATTGGTGCTGGCATGGATTTCTGATGGCTTTGCGTAAAACAACTATGACTTCAAATATAAGTATCTACACTGGGATCAATGTCAGAGAGGAAGAAATGGCCCAAAGTGTACCTGGGTTCATTTCTTTTTTTTTCTTTTGTTTTTGAGGAAATACAACCAAGGTGGTCACTGTAGTCTGTCAACTGATCGTTTCAAACAAGGGTGGAAATGTGCCGTAAATGTTCAAAGGTGTTGATCAGGGAAATCCCAAAAGCTTTCACTTCCCCCCGACCAAGTCACTACGTGAGTCATTCCTCTATAAACGGTAAATACTATGAAAATTCATGAAGTTCTTTTTATGACTTCTGCTCCTAAGTATATGTGGAGATGTCTCAGTCTATAGCAAAGATTCACTGACCTCAGTAAACCCAAACCCACAGCGTAGCTGCACAATTACAGGCGCCTTTCTCAAAGGCGCAACATTTAGGCGCATAATGTTTAACAGGTAAATTTCAAAATATTGGTGGTTACTGTGTAATTTAAAGCACCACCATAGCCAGTTTCTGTGTGTCATTTCACAGTCCACATATTACTCAAAAAGTTCACAGTTTAGTACCACGATAAGCCAGTTTTTAAACTTTAATGAATCCACTCAATCAGCCTTTTCAGCTGATGAACAATTATGGAAAGTCTTCATGATTTTGGATTGAATAGAATGCGTTAAAGTACCAAATACATCTTTTCACTCCATTAACAGCGGCCCTTCCGTGGATGTCAACATGGGAATTTGAAGCCTGTGCAGTTCTATCTATCGCAAGAGTTTCATAGTTTCCTTAATGAAAAGATTTCGAAAGTGCTATTAAGGGTGATCTTTAACAGAGATGTTGTTTCATTAAACCCAAAGCCTAAAGCACGCTGTGTCTTGTCTGATTCTTGTCTGGGCTCTTTTCTTTTGCCAAGAGGTCAGTTGGATTGTTTCTAAACCACAAGTCACAAGTTTCATTATTACAGCCAGCCTTGAATGTGAAGTTTTCCTCGACATGGCATTAAAACAATAATGCAGAGAGGCAGTGCCGTGGAACAACAGGGGAAAATGAAAACTAATTAATTCTCCCTGATAGCCTTAGTTCTCCTTAGTGATGGATTTTCTGTGCCAGTTGCTTTGTGTGCAAACTACCGATAAAAAATGAAGGCAGCCATAAGTGTAAATGCATGGATGCAAAACAGCACTGTGATTTACGTGTTTGTCACTCACCGTGGTCGTGTGCAAATACCAGCAAGGAGAGTTCTTTCAGTCTCTGTGCCATCTCATCATATGGGCCACAATGTTCCCCAGCTCCATGGGCAATAAATACCAGAGCCCTGAGAGGAAAAAACACACAAAAAAATAGTTTAGCTCTTCACAAACACAGACCTTTATCCAGTTTTTTGTGCAGAACTGTACTTCCTAGATTTCCTGATAAACTCCTGCACTGACCACTTAAAATGGGGTTAAAGTAGAATTGTTCATGGATGGAAAAGCATCATCTAAATGTAATCTAAAAGAAACCTATTAACAGTAGGATTTAATTCACGCATCTGCCCATCACTTACTTGACTGGATGTGCATCAAGGTATTTGCGTACATGTGTCAAGGGGGGATCGTGAAGCCGGACATTGGGAAAAAATGGCAGATAAAGAATGGCAGAAAAAGACTGGGCAGGCTGTGTTTTCAGAGATAACAGCTATCGTCCATCTGTCTGCATGCCTGCCTCAACCAATCCCTTCCTCTTCAACTCAAAACAGAATCAGAGGAGTCCAGTAAAACAAAGAGTGAACCATCACTGCTCATCCATTTTCATCTGTTTCTTTTCTTGCTGCTTATCCATTCAGAGCGGGACACAAGTTGGAGCCTGTTCTAACTGACAATGAGCAAGAGATAAGGTACACACTGCACATGTCCATCACAAGTATAGCATAGAGAGAAAAGATTCATTAGCTCTAGAAGTTACACAGTTGACAAGTATTTCTACTGCATCCCTGCACACTGTCAGTGATGTGTAACAAGTTTTCAGAATCTTACACCAACATACTGTTCTTCAAGCATGTAGAGACTCAGTGCCTTGCTTAACGCCTCCCTAAATATAACAAAGCATCATTTCTTCTTCTACACCCAAATAGACAATTTTATATTTCAAACATTAAAGGTACTTTGTGACATGAGGCTATTAGTTCCTGTTTACTCAGAAAGGGATATCTTTTGCTAATTAACAGTCTAGTCTTCTCCTGTCAGACAAGTTTCTTTTAAAAGGTTTTGCCTCTGCTATCGGTGCATATTAAGCAGCGGAGCGGCACCGAAATGCTCAAGCGTTTTTTTCCACTCTAAGCAGCAGCAGCAGCACTGAGAAGGCTGTGAAAGCTTCAATCAGCAGCAGACAATTAGCCCAAATGTATTCAGAGGGAGGGAAAAAAGGAACCAAGTGAAACAGGAGGAAAGGGACTGAAAGTGTGAGGCAAGCTGAGGGGTGGATGCAGAGGAGTATAATAGAAGAAGATGTTCATCAGGCTTCATTAGCAAATTTCACTAACAGCTCTTTTCCTCGTTTTTTTTTTTGTTTTGTTTTTTTTGGGAGAGAGCCGTCGCTTCGGGCTACATGTTCCTCGGCTCGCAAAAAAAAGCATGTGTGTGAATGACCATCTTTGTATGAGGATAATATTGTGTAACACACATGCCAAGGGGCAGCAGGGGATTATTGGGGCTAGTCTAAGTTCACCGTAAAGACAACTGCATGGTGAACAATAGGATACACGCCCTCTTTGCTAATTTGCTGTCTTTGCTTTTCAAATGCCTCCTATGTCTGTGGGATCTTATCATTTTCTTCCTCTTTCTTCCAGTTTTCTCCGTCTTTCTCATCCTTCAGTAGGTTTTAGCTTAATGGCGCTTCATCTGTGTAGCTACTGTCTGCTGACAGCTAACAGTAAGAGATGTAAGGATTTTACTGAATCTTAACATATGTTTCTATTCATTCAACAGCAGGAATCTCCAGAAGAATCATTTTCAGAAATATTCAGGCCGCAGTGGTGTGCTGGGTCAGCCTTGCAAAGCAAGCAATTTCACTTTGCTAAATGTCTTCTAGGAAGAGGCAGGAGGAGTTCGCTTGAATCAATTACTTGCAAATAGTTCAGAAGACTGTGGCATTTTGACATTTGACTCTTTGTGAAATACAAACCTTACCTTTAACTGAGTGGACGAGTTCTCGCTACAGAAGAAGAACAATAGGAGTTTCAAAATATCAAATTTTAGTCACGTGTCCTATCAGAATGCACTTTTGGATAATTGGATTAGACGATATCTGGAATTTACACTTTACACTCATACAACTACACGAACCATTCAAGCTATAGGTGCATATTGTATGTCTGAGAAGACACACATGCGATATACAACTTTGAATTGGAGTTTTCACAGGACTCTGTGCAGTCCTGTTGTACGGCCCAGATTGGGTCAAGCTTTAGCTTTCATACAGATCGGCTCACATTAACTCTAGAATACGTTGGTAGGGAGGAGCTTATAGTCAATTCAGTGACTGCAAGGTGCCCACATGCTGTAGCTGCACAACAGGTCCAAATCATCCACCCTCCACCACCATTCTTGACAGTTGGTATGAGTTGTTTGCACACAAATGCTATGTTTAATTTTTTTGCCAAAAATGGTGCTGTGCACTATGGCTAAACATCTCTACTTTGGTCTCGTCTGTCCACAGGAAAGAAGTCTGTTGCAGTTCTGTATGTTGAATCTGTATGTTGAATTAATGATGTTTAGAATTGGAGGTTTTTCTCTTGATGTCTTGAAAGCTGGAGCAGCTGCAAATGAACTCTAAGCTGTATCCTGGTGTGGCTCATTACACTTGCATGATGAATCTTTAGCATAATGAATTAGAGCTCAGATTATTTCATACATGAAGCTGAAATACTTAAATCATACAAAAAAAGAGAGACTTTTCTCACCCCTTCACATTATTTCTTTTTATTCTGTCTTTTCTCTCATGGGAACCAGAGACCCACTTGTCTCTCACAGTTTTAGCTGCTGGAACAGCATGGCTTATAACCAGCCTTATTAAAACACTCATGCCTCCCACTGGCTCTACTCAGAGCTACTCTAAACAACCACAGGCCTAAACAAAACCAAGGAGCTAATCCCCTTAACACAATGCTGATGGACTACAAGCAAGATTATAGAACCTATCAACAGAGCTCAAATTCTCCAGTTCAAATGCAAAGTTAAATCATTTCTGGCATTTTGATGCTCGCAAACAGTAAAACGGAGGACACAAATAAGTCCTTGTACATTTTTCCACAGGAACTCTTTCCACAGGATTATTTATGCTGTCTGGCTCTAGGCATTTAACCCTCTCGAGGCAGGCGTTGCCGATTTGCAACAGTTAAAAACTAACAACCTGATTACCCCACATACATATTTTATGAGTTTTCTTTACTCAGAAGTACCACTGCAGGACTTGGTTGTGCATTAGCAACAAAAAGTTTAATTTGAGCCTGAGAGGGTTAATACAACAATGATAAATAACGTGACTCGACTGCACTCAAAGTAATGAAATGAATAAGTTGTTTAAATTC
>VVHY01067768.1:2799-19633 GCA_015107495.1 Bathybates hornii | reverse complement strand
GTGGATGTTAAAGAGTCCCTCCCACCCTGTGGATGTTAAAGTCCCTTCCACCCTGTGGATGTTAAATAGCCCCTCCCACACTGTGGATGTTAAAGTCCCTCCCACACTGTGGATGTTAAAGTCCCTCCCACCCTGTGGATGTTAAAGTCCCTTCCACCCTGTGGATGTTAAATAGCCCCTCCCACACTGTGGATGTTAAAGAGTCCCTCGCACCCTGTGGATGTTAAAGTCCCTCCCACCCTGTGGATGTTAAAGAGCCCCTCCCACCCTGTGGATGTTAAAGAGCCCCTCCCACCCTGTGGATGTTAAAGAGTCCCTCCCACCCTGTGGATGTTAAAGTCCCTCCCACCCTGTGGATGTTAAAGAGCCCCTCCCACCCTGTGGATGGAGGGATGGATTTTAAACAGCAGCCAGCAAAAAAAGACTGCTTCATAGGCCTCATATCTTTTTTTGGAACTTTCTTAATTAGTATTGTAAAAAATCGTGTCCCATCTGTTATTAACGAACCTATTCTTGCTGTGTCAGCTGTGCCTACAGTAGGAACACAGGATACTAAAGCAGGATATCACAGGGCAGGTCTGCCTTCATGAATATCTTTGTATTTATTCTTTATCATTTATTTATAACCTCTTGCCACAGAGGACGAGGGGGTAATAATATGGATACAATTCTCTCTCAGTCACATAAAAAATGTACTTTGATGCAAATAATTCTCATAATATAAGCAGCAAACTAAAAGAAGCCAAACTGAAAATATGAGAGGTGCTCAGTGATTTAGTCATTTGCTATTTTCTGATTTCTTAGATGTTTGTCACACTTGAATGAACAGAGCAAGTTTAAATATGAGACAAAGACAACCCAAATAAATGCAACATGTCGTTTCTAAAAGAGGATTTCATGTATCCAAACCTACCTGGCCCCGTGTGAAAAACGACCGCGCCCTAAACCTGCTTATCCACCGACAAAAGAAACAACTTCATCAAAACAGAGCTGCTTCTCCCTGATTAACGTTCGTCTTGGACACGCATCGAAATAACACAGAGTGAGCGCAGACTCGTTTCTTTCTCCTTCCTCCCACTTTGATCTCAGCGCTCCTGCAGCTTTTGGCTTCACATCAGAGCTGCGTTGTTGTTCTCGCTCATCTTCGTGAATGAAAGAGGTCACGGCTGATTAAATGTGGAGGCAGACTGACAAGGTCTGCTCCACACAATCATAATAATGACTACGGTAAACAAGCTCAAATCCGGCCTACTTAACACGACGTGGGGGAGAAGAAAGGGGCCGAGCAGGGTGATGAGCAAACCTGATTCCTCTCTACTTCACTGACTTACTCATTACGCTGAAATGAAACAGCGTTATGTTTGCACTGGGACAAACAGAGCTCCTCTGTGCTAGTCCATGACTACACAGCCAACGATGGGCTGCTGATTGGGCTCCGACTGGTAAGTTTTACAATAAATTTAGATGCTGGAAAATACTTAATGAGGTTATGAGCAGATATACTTATGAGCTTACAATCTGTAGACAGTGCAAAGGCGACTTTTAAACGTCTATAGTTTTTTGCAGCATGCAGAAAGTAACATTACAGATGACGTGCACTTACTTAACCACTATATTAAAGAGCTGCACCAGCAGATGTCCCTGTGCGGCTGCACCACTGTTTCCCCCCAGTGTCACTTTTAGGTCAGAAACCCCTGGTGACGCTGCTACAGACAGAGCAACATGTGAACCAATGCACTCACAGGTTCAGGCTGAGGTGGGCTATGCACAGCACACATGTTTGAAGTGACACATGTGACTCACCGTGGGTGTCAAAGCTCCAGCTTGTTTCAAAGTGCGTTCTCCTACTCTGGTGGTAAAACACATTAAAATGAACATCTCTCCTCTCACGCTTTAATATGTGTAAAATACATCTGGCAGCACAACGTGATGAACGCGTGCGTGTGCAGATTAGGCTTTGTGCATGTGAACAAATTGACAGGAATCCACGAATGTTGCAAAGCTTGCTCGCAGCCCTTCTTGTGTCCCGCGCCGAGACAACATTAGCATACAACGCAGGCTCAAACGCTGTGTGTATTCACACACAAGAGAGTGTACGCTCCCAGGGTTTGGGTGTGTGAGGACCAGTACTCACAGCGTTCATGTCGATGCCATTGGTGTAGGACCAGGCATGCTGGAAGTACTCCTCCAACCTCTGCCTGAGTGGGTTGGGGATCTGGTGGAAGCGGATGAACTCCCTGACTCTCAGCATCTGGGTGTGGTAGCGGGCCGTCCCAGAGTACAGCCGCTGGATGATGGCTGAGACGTTCCCAAAGATGCTGGCGTACATGAGGGCTGGAGATGGGAGCAGTGAGAAAAAACATGCACATTAACAGACAGTATGGAGCTAAAGCAGCGTTCATACAGTGACCACGGGGTTTCATTTACTCAAGTACTGAAAACTTTAAGTCCTGGAAGTTGTGAGGTGGGGCCTCCGTGGATCGCACTTCTTGTTGTTCTAAAAAAGTTTTGCTTTGTGACAGGATGCATTATCCTGCTGAAAGAGGCCACAGCCATCAGGGAAAGCCGTTTCCATGAAAGGGTGCATGTGGTGCGCAACAATGGTTAGGTAGGTGCCAAAGTAACATCCACATGGATGACAGGACCAAACATCCCCCCAAACCCAAGGTTTCCCAGCAGAACATTGCCAAAGCCTCTGCCAGCTCGCCTTCTTCCCATAGTGCATCCTGGTACCAGGTGCAGCCCTCACACACCTGCCAATCCACATGATGCCAGCTTAACTGTTCTATGGTCCAGTTCTGATGCTCACGTACCCACTGTTGGCAGGAGCGCCCCACAAATCATAGCCAGTCTTACTCCACCTACCATTATGTATAATGTCATTCACTAAGCCAGATGACTGTAGCACATTCAGATCATTTGCAGACTTTGTATTCAGAGTAAAAAAAACCAATCAAAACAAGCCCCGCCCCCTCCTTTGACCCCTGACCACGATCTTGCAGCAGGAAGTTGACTCATCTCAAAGGGCTTTGGCTGCAGAGGACAGAGAGTTTGTATCGTATCCTTCATGAGAGTCTTTGCTTTGTTCTGTTTGTCATGCTGGGTCCTGCTAACCTCCCCACCTCTGTCAGCTCCCATCACCGTCGACATCAACCACTGAAAAACGCCGTGTGTAAAGAAGTGTGTATTCAAATGTCTGCATGTGTGTGTGTCTGGCTTTAAATTTTGCAGTGGTCATTATGATTTCATCGCACACATCCTACAGAAGACTGTCCTTAAACAATGGACATTTTACAAGCCTCGGGTCACTTTCAGGCCAAGGAAGTGCCAAACTGTGTGGAGGAGGGACGCAGCCCCCAATAATAAAAAAGAAACAAAGTGACCTTCTTTAGCAGCTACGAGTGTTTCACTTAGTCCCTCTTTACTTTGGTTAGACAAACCTGAACAGGATTTGTAGCTGTTGCATGGAAACACACAATCAGTAGGGTTGTATATACAAGTGTTTGCATATTTAGTTACATTCAAATGTTATTAAGAGTAAATTATGAAGACTAGACTCATTCTTCTTGTTATTCTGTGGTTTGGTTTCATTAAAAAATCCAATCACGCTTTCAAAGAAAAATAACAGAACCAGGAAGCACTCGAGATGTCTTTCTCTATAGTGACGCAGGGTGAGGGCGTCTTCGTCTCTGATGTCGGTGAAATACACTTTTTAAAATAGACTGAATGCTATTTCTGCTGTTGTAGGTTTGTTACCGATTAATAACAATGAACTACATTTTATTAGTGGCGTTCGTATTTGTTGCAAACTTTCCTTTATTCTGGTCTAAAGGCTTTAAACAGCTGCTTGTACACGACTTACATCCAATGAGCATGACGCAGATGGAGAAGATCTTCTCAGAGTTGGTGTTGGGGGACACGTTTCCGAAGCCCACGCTGGTCAGACTGCTGAAGGTGAAGTACAGTGCTGTCACGTACTTGTCTTTGATGGAAGGTCCTGAACCTGGTGTGGAGAGGTTACAAATCATCTGGAGGTCAACTCTTTTATTTTCTGTTCTTCGCAGGTGGCGTGGTCCAGGAAGCTGGAACCTAAACTAACACTCAAATGATTTATCATCATCATTTAGCAGAATGTAACCGGAGGATTGAGTTATTATTAGTCATTTGCACAGAACTGAGCTCCCATTACAGGTAAGATCATCAGAATCAGAATACTTTATTAATCCCTGAGGAAATGATGTGGGTTTCAGTTGCTCCAAGACAGTAACAGTAACAGACTGTGGTGGGCGTGGTCTGCAGTGCCACTGCAGAGGAGGTGGACGCACCTGAGTGGCATCCGCAATCACGCCTCGCCGGCTTAAAGTCTGTGCTCGCACCACTGTCGCTGTGTGTGGCCGCGAGCTGCACTGTACTGTGCACAGTCTGCTGTGGTACGTTTACACACACTAAACTATTGAAATAATGCGACATGTTACAGAGTTTACAAATTTAAGAAACAGCACTAATTTTACACTAAGATTACTCATGTGCCACCAGTTTATTCATTACATTATGTGATTATTAGTACCTGGTATGGAACCATTGAAGTGTTTCCCTAACTGGTCGCCCAGAGTGTGGAGCCAGCCAATCGAACCATTGCGCTCTACACTACCGATTGCATACCTGGTAAAAAATAAACAGGATTACAAAAATGTTACGATACAGCATTATAAAAATTCACTTTACTTTTGTATCAGTTTCATACAGCAGAGATGAAAAATGAGAGTGCTGTGGTTGGAGTATGCAATTGATAAATATTCATCTTCTAATGTGAAAAATTTGGGATCAAAATTGCAGTAAATTGCAGTAAATTGCAGTGCACTTTCCCTCAGTGGTCTTTGCTAATCTGACACCTGCTCTGCTGCCGATGATCATTTTGGAAGATGCTGACATTGTGCTGGTTGATGCGGCTGTTCGGGCTGATTAGGAGCCAGGTGCACCTGATTAAAGGATCATCAGAAAGTGCAGCGGCCTGTGGGACAGAGTCCCGTCAAAGCTTTCTGTCTCACACGACTGTAGTTTAAGTTATTCAAAACAAACGCTAATTATCCAAAAGTCAGCCCTGTAACTCGCACTGGTGCCAGTTCGCTGCTGAAAATGAGAAGGTGCTGTCTTAGCAAACACTGTCTTGCTTCCTGAGAAAGTGTGGACTGAAAGCCAGCTCTGCAGTGAAGATCCACAACAGAAATCTGCTCAGGAACCACGTGGGCATAGAACAGCTCCAAATATCATCTTGGAGCAAGTTTCATTTCATTTACTGTGACAGCAAACATTTTATTCCACGCCAAACTGAAGAAATGCACCCAAAGTGTGTGCAGTTGGTTAGTCTGGAGGAGGAAGCATCATGGTGCAGCAGCAATCTTATACAGCTACACAGCTCGTCAGCACGCTGTTGCCTTCCTGCCATCAACTTTCAATCAATCAGCAATTTTTTTATGCAAGACAAGCTCTGACAGATCATTGAGGACACAGCTATGACTAAAACAAAAACCCACTACAGCTACCGAACTGTGGAGAAGCAGAACAAGATCAAACCAGTGCAATGTGAGGAATCGGCAGCATCCTGCAGACGCAGGTGTGTTAGAGAAAAGGCTCTGTTGGCTTTTAAAAGCTGTTACCATCAGTAATCACGTCTAAATATCTACTCAGCTGCACTTTTACAATAGAAATATTTTGTTGTATGACTTCAAGGCCTTTTATATCAGTCGTAGAATACCAGTTCCACACTCACAGCCCATCGGTCCTTCACATTTTGCATGAATTTTGCGTCAGGGTCATCAATAGTAGGAGAAAAAGTATCTCTGCTGTATGGATTCTGCACTCACACACAGTTTGAATCTAATGTGAATCATCAGTTTGCGGCGTCGTACCAGATGCAGGCCAGCCAGTGAGCGATGAGGGCGAAGGTGCACATGAGAAGAAAGAGGACAGCCGCGCCGTACTCTGAGTAGCGGTCCAGTTTCCGGGCCACGCGAACCAACCGTAGGAGACGAGCAGTCTTCAGCAGACCAATCAGAGTGGTCGTCTGATGGGCGTGGGTGAGACAGAGGAAAGTGGAGATAAGGCATCGTTAGACATGGCAGAAAGCAAAGTCGCTTGGCTCTGATATCTCCTCACAGCACTCCCACCTGCTGTCATCCTGTCACACACACACACACACACACACACACACACACACACACACACACACACACACACACACAGGTGATGTAACTCTGGTCTTTTCCTGATGTGATTCAGTGCTGAGGAGGTGGTAAAATCCTGACTCCATTCATTTCTATGGGCCTCTCTTCTCTCTGCTTCAGCTCCTTCGTGTCCACACAACAAATAAATAACAGGACGATTACTGCGCTGGCTGAGTGCCTGGTCCTCTGCTGTGTGTGTGTGTGTGTGTGTGTGTGTCTGTGTGTGTGTGCGCTAACAGTAAATAATAGTTGTCTGTTGAGGAAAGTCTCCACTTTCTTGGCTCAGCGGCTTCTTCTGGGCAGCATCAGTGGAGCGAGCCCACGTGAAGCTTTCCCCGTGAACGCTGGGAAGTCCCGCCTTCATCCATTTTATCTTGAAGGGTGCTTTAATTGTTATACATTAGTTCTATTATTTAAAATGCTGCTCAATATTTATAGTCAGCTCCAGCTGAGTTTTTGTGTGGAGCGATTCGATCACCTTAAGCCTCGGTGTTTTATATCCTCGGTGTGTGGGAAGTATCCTCAGCACAACTCACTTACTCCTTCCTTTAACTCCCACTTCTTTCTCCAGACACCCACCTCCCACTTCCTTGAATATCAAACCAACACCACCATCACTTCAATCTTCAATCATCCACTAAACCACAGAACTTAATTACCCACTGAGCCAGACTGAAACACACTGCTCTGCATGTTTCTGTATTAGAGCTGCAAACCTTTTGTTACTGACAAAAGTGACGCATCGTTCATTTTGTGCACGAGAAGCGCTCATGCTGCATTAGTGTGAAGTTTTCTGTTTCTGCCAACGAGTGAGCGAGACCTGGATTTTTACCAGAGGCTCTGAGATACAGCGACAGACAGAATCAGGAAGAATCAGAGCTCAGCATTAGACGATTATGTCACGGCGAATCAAGCATGTGAAACGTTTAGTGCAAACTAGAGATCAGTCAATCGTGAGCTTTGCTCTTACAGTGGAAGTACGACGTTTTTGATCAGCTGGTTAAAAGAAATCATTAAATCCCCAACCCCTGGGCGATGGACCGGTCCGTGAGTTGTTTGTTACCGGGCCGCGAGAATTGAGGCTCGGGTGTGAAATTTATGGTTTTCAGGTTTTTTAATCATTAGATTTTTGTCGTTTTTATCATTAACTCGGTTTCCCTGGGTCTTTCCCGTGTCTTATGAATAAATCTTCTCTTTTTTTGGTACCAGTACTGGTTTTATTTTGTTGTATTTATCCGCGACACCTATTGTCGGACATAAACGGGTCCTGGAGCAAAACAGGCTGGGGACTGCTGCTCTACGGGAAAAAATGAAAAGTGGAGAGACTTTGATGTAAAAGCAAGAACACGTTTACTGCTGGTGGTACAAAAAAAGAAAGTAATTACTGCTTTACTAATAACAAGAAAATATCCTCATGCGAAGTCTGAGGAGGACGTCTGTGCTGGAAATCGTGACTTCAAACAGTCTACAGCGTGTGAAGTTTCTTTCCAGCAAACTTCCAGCATCAATATTGAAGAAACAATAACGTTAAACACAAGAGAGCGTCATGTGTTTGCATTCCTGCTTCATACATGACCTAAAAACACCCCTCAGTGATGTTTTTAACACAGCACAATGCAACTCAGAGACATGTAGGCCACTCGTGGGCACTTTGCCTCGTAACTGCAGCGAAAGTCTCTGATTCACAGACTCAGACTGCAGCGGTTTCATATGTAACACACCTTATGGCTCAGCTTGAGTAAAAATAGCATAGAAACCTCCTTGTGGTTCCCTGGTGATTTCTTTTTGTTCACATTTGGAGATTTAGGTCAAGTAGCTACGGCACCAACGCTGACGGTCGGACTCAGACTGACTGCTTCATGTGCGTGACCCATGACCTGTTCTCCCCCCTGACCCTGGAGCAGTAATGTGTGTGTTGGATCCTCCAGCTTTACCTCTGCACAAACACAACGTGCTCTTCGGTAACGCGGACTGAGCGCCGGTCGTCCTAGCGGGTAGTTATGAGCGAGAGGGGGAGCCGGGGCTCGATCTCGATGTAACTGAGCTGCAGCACGAAATATATATATATTTGAGCTATGAAAGCAGTGACGTCATTAAAAACAAGTATATCGTTTTGATGAGCTCAGATGAGTTTCAGGGTCTCGTGCACACTGCGCTGATCTAAGACATGTTTTGTTTTGATGCTCGGTCATGGCTGACTACAAATCAACTTCCCTACGGAGACAATTAAATTATTATCTCCCGCTCTTCTTATTTCCTGTTCCCCATCCCTCCACCTTTAATCTTTCTGCGTGTTATCTTCACTTTCTTGCATTAAAGAGACGGCAGACAAATGTCAATGCACCATTCGTCTCTTCTCCATTTCCCCCCTCCCCTCCATCTCGCTACCACTTGTCTCGTTCTCTTCCTCCCACCCTGCCTCATAACTTCCCCGCAGCTATCTCTCCCCCTCCGTCGCGACATACCTCCTCTCCGTTGCGGTAGATGAGCAGGTCAAAGGGAATCGCAGCCACCATGTCGATGAGGAACCAGCCTTTGAAATAGTGGACAGCTATCCGCACCGGGTGGCTCACCACTTCGTCGTTAGAGTTTACGTATGTTGTCCTGAGAGAAACAGAGAGGATTATGTGAATACTGCAGACGCTAATAGTTGTTATTGCGGTTTCTTCTTTTACAACCAGCTCTATTTAGAATAATGTGCATAGATGAGAAACTTTGTTTCACATTTCTACTCAACAGCACCAAATTTGACTACAGGCTCTTCTGTGACTGTTGCTGTAATGATGAGTGCCGCTGCAGTTCAGACCTGAAGTTGATGAGGATGTCAATAATGAACATGATGTCCACTATGAGGTCCACCACATTGAGAGGAGAGCAGGAGTAAATGCAACCCTGCATGCCTACCTCTTCCTACGAGGAGAAGAGAGGAAAAACAAGTAATGAGAGAAATATAAGTCGATATAAGAATAGGCTAATATAGTGTACTTTAAGTTAAAAATACATTCAGCACATCTTTCGAATGGATTAGGATGAAGGATTGTTTACATATGCATGCAGACAAAACATGAAACAGTGACAAAGTTTGGTGATTAAAGAGGAACTTGTCCCAACTCCATGTTTTTGTAGAGCACTAGAGCAAAATAATCCTAATTTATCTCATACTGGAACTTTGTGCAGCCCCTCAGTTCATCGACAGCTGTTTCAGCTCCCTTCGCCTCCCTTTATGCAAACCTTGGCTCCAGGTTGGTGGAGCTTCTGTGCTACTGCACAGCTACAGCTGCTACACAGGCAAGACGAGTGAAACTGTTTGGTGGAGTCTGAAGCCTGGGCACATTCGCTGATCTTTATTATTTAAAGCTAATGCCATCTTTAATGTGAACATTACTTTAAGACAAAAACTAAAGTGCACTTTTATGATTCTGTCCTGAGACGAGAACCCACGTGGTCGTTGAGGAGGAACGCGGCTGAGTAGGGAGTCAGGATGGCGGTGTAGATGACCAGCAGCAGGATGAGCCAGTCCCACACCGCCTTGAAGGGGCTGTAGTGCAACACCGTCCACTTGTGGATGCGAGGAGCCTGCAGCTTGTACTCCGGCAACACATCTGCACCCAGAGACAGCACCTGTGTCGGGAGAGGAAGACAGAGAGGGGGTGATCAGACACGGGGCATTTGTGTGCATGTGTGTGAAGGGCTGAGAAAGTAGGGAAAGAAGAGGGAAAGTAAAGAAATAAAAGCGCACACATGTACACACACCCCGAGCATATACACAGTAACAGAGCCAAACCACAGAAGATGATGAGAACTGCTCTGATGACGCTTTTTCAGGCCGCCCTCCCAGGCAGCCTGTGTCCATTACACACGTTTATAATTGTGCAATGCAAAGATATGTGCGCAGAAACCCACGTAGCAAGCTCACACGCACATAATCCACAGCTATGATTCCAGTCACATTTCTCTGTGGCGCTGACACGAATGCGTCGACACACGAGCGGCGTGTGACACTGAGTCACATGTAAGCACGACACTCCGAACACACACAGATCCTTTTCCTCTCCCATCCCTGTCTCACACAAAAGCACTCCAAGGATGGAATCTCGGGAGTTATGGTGCACGTCTAAGTAGCTTTACTTGCAGTAATGTATTCAATCGCCTGGGCTGCATTCTGCCCGGAAGAGAGCAGGAATGAATCAGTATAAAAAGGCATTAAAACAGCCTGCGTCTCTGCCTAATAGAATCACACAGTGAATAGCAGTGCTGAAAGCAGGGGCCTGACTTTTGGAGCTGTGTAGTGTAGCCACACAGACGCCTGCGATGATCAGCATTAGGTTGGTTGGCTTGACAACCGATGCTTTGATCTTACGTGCATCACTTTTATATAAATACAAAGTGTGATCAAAAAGCTCAGCACCTGTAAAAAGCAAACCCGATGTAAAACCGGCCACTATTCCTGCGAGGCCGGCCCTTTGTGAACTCCTGTTGTGTTCCAGTCCTTCTGCTACGTTTGGATCGCTCCCATTCTGACAACTTGTGCCTGCACAATTCTGGATTTGAATTCACATATAAGAGTGGAAACATAAACTGACCTATTTTTCATGTGGTGGTTCGACACTGGTGCCAAGAGCTAGGTCTCTAGCTACAACTCGTTCACTGGAAAGCACCAGAGTGTCCAAGGCCGAAGACGGTAAATCAGTTGCTTTTGATGCTCAGATTCATTAACCAGGCTCTTAATTTGAAAGTGATGAGCCTCCACCTGTTCCTTGCCTGTTTTGTTATGCTGGATTTGATGTCTCTCTACATTAGCAAAGCCTTTGCTGCTAACATGTTAAAGGAGTCATTCAAAACTTTTTCACACTGCACACCATTTACTCTACAACACACATGCTGGACAAAATAGTCAGTAAAAGAAAACAAAGCAGTTAAAATGAAAACTCACTGAAGCTCGTCTGCTTGCTAAAGGTTAGCTCCGTTTCCTCGCAAATCACAGATCACAGCTAATCTCGTAGAGTGAAAGTAGAGACAGTGGCAGTTTGTCTAGCACGCTAATTTTGCCATCAGTCTTGCAAGACTAGAGATTCATCCACAGCCACACAAGACAAGCGTTCTTCTAGAGACAATAGCCAGTTGTGGGCACAAGATGACTTTGATATAAAGTACAGATGCAAACAGGTGAGGAGATTTATTACAAAATGCAGGAGAGACATTGCTTTCACTTTAATTTATGTCTATCTTTTGGGCAAGCAAGGCAAGCACTGCTTGCCACTAAATTGTCAGTGTTTTTTTCTGCATTTGAATAAAACACTGCAGTCGATATGAAATAGGTAATATATTATACATTGTTTGCTTCACCCTCCCATGGCTGTATAACATATTTTGCTCTAGCTGGCTCTATTAGGCAGTGAAGTGTGGCTGTTTCATAGAATCCTCTATTTCATGAACTGTTTCTCATTTTTGTCCAGAATGTAATACTTATAAGTTCGAACAGGTGTGGGTTTATACTGTGAACATGCGGATGTTCCGATCCATGAATACGTGCGAGTCAGTCATTACTGCATTATTACATGAGAACGTCGTACTAGTGGGTTGGAGCTTTTAAACCGAAACCATCATTACTGCAACAGGACAACTGTTCTGCTAGAAACATTGTATACAGGTAAAACAGTAACAATAAAGTAAAAACAAAATTATTCTCATAAATAAGAGTAAGGCAAACCAAATGTGAAGAAATAAAGCAAAATAATAAATAAAAAATAGTACAGTCTGCTCTTTTACCTCCTCTCACCTCTTCGTTTTCTCCCAGTGCTCCGCTGAGCTTTCATTACTCTTCTACACTCAGTGTTCCGGTTTCCTCCTGGCCTCCTGCTGACCTGTTAAATCTTTCGTCTTTTCTAATTTAATCTTTTTGTCCCTGTCCTCTATCCAGCAATCCTTGCTCCACCTTTCCACTTCCTTTTCTTCTTCCCCAGCAGGCCAGTCACATTTCACACATTTGTCCTGTAAACTATTACCGCTCATCCTGCCTGGACCTTTCTTTCTTCTCTGGTTCAAATCTCTGGCTTTTCATTCCTGTAGCCTGAAGCCTCGAGACAGCTTCCTCTTTCATGTTTCCTTCATACAGAGTTACAGTTCAGGATTTCCAAATAACTTTCGATTTCAATTAAGTTAATGGTTTTACCCTCACTAACTGACTTGAAACGTTTGTACACTAGGTTTGGAAAAAAGGTTTTGGCATATGCCATATTTTCCGCACTATAAGGCGCACATAAAATCTACAGTGCGCCTTATAATCCGGTGCGTCTTATGTATGAATTCTGGTTGTGCTTACTAACCTCGAACCGATTTTATGTGGTAAAAATCAAAAATCTGTCAAAAATGTTTTAGTACGACTTTGGTAGCTACGAAGCCGCACTGCTGGATGGATGGTTGGAGCATTACGGCTACTGTAGTCAGGAGCCTCGCGGAGGAATCTGGGTCCTAAACTCCATCCACTTCAGGTCCCAAAGTCAAACGATCACTGCGGCATCACTGAGAGTTAAAAACTGTCTAAATTCTTTCATCTTTAATTAAATCATCAGCATTGCTGCTTTACCAGGTGTAACAATCAAGTTTAACATCCAGGCATCCATGAAAACAGAATTTATTAAATTTAACGGAGTTAGACATTAGCAGGAAGTTAGCTCGCTAGCTTCCACCTAAACATGATACAGCATGTTCTGACTGAGAGATATCTGAAACAATTCAAACGTACAGCTCTGCTACCACTTCCAACATAAATGAAGACAGAAAACTAAACAGCAGTGACGTTTGTAGGGTTACTGAAGTTGGACTAGCTGGTATATAATGATGTGCTACGTGATCGCTAGCGACACAGCTATGTTAGCATAGCATAAACACAGTGAAGCTGGAGGATGAACGCTAACTTTTTTCCAATTGATAAAACCATTGTTCCTTCAGTGGGCTGGTTTCAGTCATTATGCAAATGTACTGTTTATAAGATTGGAAACCTGCAGTCAGCTGAGACTGAAGAAGTCACCTGGATGGGTGACGAAACGTTTCTCCCACAAACGCTACGTCCAGATGAACAGAATCAACTTTTGGAGATTCAGCATTAATGAATCGATGGTACGTAAGTGGAGGAAGCAAGAAGAATGAGTCGAGTAAAGTTTGACTTATCTGACTGTTTTGTTTCGTGCCTTATAATCCGGTGCGCCTTATGGTCCGAAAAATACAGTAGTAATATATAGCATGTATATAGTGTCAGTGTGTATTCACTGATGTGAAGCCTCATCCCAGATCGAGTTTCAATACTTTTAGTTCAACAAATATAGTCTGAAGCGTAAGTCAGGAAAAAGACTGTGTGGGATAGAAACATACACCTATGTTGTGTTTGTCTTAGTTCTCATGATGCAGGGATGGAAAGGTGCCCTTAATATATGAATGAAATTATATTTATTAAAGTATTTTTATGGCAGTGTTACTCATGTGGAATAGTGGCAAAAAAAAAACCCTTTAAGACTCTGGTCGTTGCCCTTTTTCTCATCATAAGATCACCTGCAGAGTGCATTTTCAATTCTAGAATGGGCATAATTATCACCATAAATCATGTCTGAATCCTGACCTGCCCACATGTGTGAGCGGGCACAAACACTGCTGAATAATGCACCCACACCCACACACCCCTAGAGTTCAGCCGAGCGCCCCCCACAGCTGCGTGTCGCCTCTTGGAGTATCTTGAGGGATATTTTTAGCCATCTGCGTGAAACTGAAAAACACTGCCATGAGGACTGTTAAAAGTGCAGATGTCAAGACACGTTTAAGTGCAGTTAGGGCAAAAGTTGTATTTGAGGACAGCACCAGAGGGAGGAGTCTTAAAGCAAAGAGAGGAGCAGTTTACAGAGCTGTCCGCCTGTGCCACCGAGACGATATGTTTTTCTCACTTCACCCACAACATGCTGTTTGTTCCCCATGTCGATCTAGAGCAGGGGTGGGCAATCTCAGTCCACGAGGGCCGGTGTCCCTGCAGGTTTTAGATCTCACCTTGGGTCAACAGACCTGAATCACATGATTAGTTCGTTACCAGGCCTCTGGAGAACTTCAGGACATGTTGAGGAGCTAATTTAGCCATTTAAATCAGCTGTGTTGGTTCGAGGACACATCTAAAACCTGCAGGGACACCGGCCCTCGTGGACTGAGATTGCCCACCCCCGATCTAGTCGACCGGTGTAGCAGAGGCCAGCATCATTGGAGAAAGTCATCCTTGCTAATATTTATCCCTGAAACTGACGGGATTTGTGTCGACTGCTTCTGACACACTGCATTTGGGGTTGACTGTGTTATATTTTCTTACTTAACTGGTTGACGTGAAACTACAGACAAAATTAACTCGCTTAGACGTTAAGAGGCAAGTCGAATACAGGTGACGTGCTGACAATACAAGACTTAAAGTGAAGCTCGAGCCAGAGCTCGGGCTGTCCTTTAGACTGCTTCAGTGTCAGCCCTGCTTTATTTGACACTGTGTGCTTTAGAGTGACAAGACAGGGCAAGAGATGACACGACATAAATCAAGTTTAAAACCCAAAACGTCACATATCTGGTGTGCACCTGCTAAACCATCAAGGCTGTCACATTGTCTTTCTGCAAAGTCACGTTTCAACACAATGACAGGATACCAGAGGACTAGTCTGCTCTTATTCATAGATTTATAAAGCAACAACTACCTCTGAAGAAAAATGAGAAGAAAGTGATGTGGAGACAGAACGATAAGGACCACGCTAAATGAGAAGAAACCCAATGCTTGACCTTCTTCATGGTTTGCTCACAAGAAATGACCAAAGGTAATGATGTAAAGAAAAGGGAGCCCGCCTATGGAGCCGTGCACAGCGCCAAGGACTGTGAAGGTGATGACTCACCTTTTTACAGGCAGCAAAGTTTAAATAGAACACACTCATACCTACACCTACACCTGGGAGGTGTTCAGTACAGCTGCAGCCATAAAAAAGCTGATGACTGAACAGCGATGACACTTCCATCATTAATCTTCAATCAAATCTTCTATTGGTGCAGAAGACTGAGCCACAGGGACCGGCACAGAGGTATGTGCTCGGTGCTTTGTGCAACTGGTTGATATCTCAACAACTTGCTTACACTATATTTCACATTTAGTGAAGTCATGGTGTCATTTGAAACAGTGGAGATGGTGACGTCCTCTCTATTTTACAGAATAACAGTTTAGTTTTCATAGGTGGTGCAAGATGCTTTTAACTCAGAAGAACTTCGTTTGTTCTAGCGCCCTTCACTCCCGCTCTCTGAAGTCACGCTGTTACTTTTATCAATCTTGACACCGCGCCTCCCGAAAACTTTGTGGGGTCTCAGAGGGGAGCGAACAAAGGGGAAGTGCACAACATCAACGGCTGATGGCAGCCAAAGGCAGTCAGGCAGCACGCAGCATCCATCTGCTTGGTAGGGGTGCTGATGGCTTTGGAAGGCTCTCATTTCTCACATTGCGTGAGATTTATTTGGCACGCGTGCCTGTGTAGATGGGCGTAAACTTGGAAAAAAGGGACACTAACAATTAGAAAAATAAAAAAACTCAAGTCCAAGCCAGCAGACAAAGAAAAAATAAACTCTCGTGAGCTCAGTTATAAGGATATTTGTAGCTAGACGTTAATTACAGTCTTTTCAATTGACTCTTTGCTCCAATTTAGACTGATGAGTTTGGAGGGAATTTTCAATCAACTCAGGTCTGCTGTATCAGAAAGTTATGTTAGCTTCGTTGCCATTTCGGAACTCAAAGTACCTACCTCAGTATAATAATAATAATAATAATAATAATAATAATAATAATAAATTTATTTATAAAGCGCTTTCAAACAAAGTGCTGTACAACTATTTGAAACTTAAAAGATAAATAAAATAAAAGTGATACATAGCAATACAGGTAAAAGACAATACAAGTTAAAAACAGTAAAAATTAAAAAACTAAAAGCCATAGAATTAAGACCTGTAGGATCGGGTGAACAAATGTGTCTTCAACTTAGTTTTAAAAACCTCCACAGAGCATGCCTGCCGAATATCCTGAGGGACACACACTTTGGATCCATATGATTACAACCACATTTCAAAGACTTAAAAAGTCGCTATGAGAGACACTTTGTGTTTACACGTGCACATCCATCGTGACCTGCTCAGTAGGTAGATGCTGGTCTGACTGCTGCGTTAGTCTTGACATTAAAAAACAACAAAAAAACTTACTAACAGTTATCATGAAAAAAATACATCAAAAGAAAATTTGTATTTTTAATATCTGCTACTTAAAAAATGCCAGTGTGCAACAGTCCACTCTGGGTGGAATACGTACACGTGTGTGTGTGTGTGTGTGTGTGTGTGTGCGCGCGCGCCAAGGTGGTTTATGAGGACATTTTGCAAGAATACACGCCACACTGTCCGGACATTTGGACTTATGAGGACAGGGCCGATGTCCTCACAATTCATGGAATGAAAACTCGATGTGAGGGTGCTTATATAGGTGTCAAAAACCTAAATTCTAAGTTTCAGCAAAAACAAAAAAAAGTCCTTACTATTCACAATTACCCAACTTTTGTGTATAATCTGTG
>VVHY01067766.1:0-15412 GCA_015107495.1 Bathybates hornii | reverse complement strand
TTGAAGATCTCTGTACAAACTCCTGAGTACACTGAGGCCTCTGTGACATTCAGACCACACTGCTCCAGGTCTTCTTGGTAGAACAGGATGTCTCCTTTCTCCATTTGTTCAAAGGCCAGCCTCCCCAGCTTCAGGAGAACTTCCGTGTCAGCCTCCATCAGCTCCTGTAGACTTGTCTCATGTCCATCGAGGTACTTGTTCTTCTTCCTCTTTGTCTGGACCAACAGGAAATGTGAGTACATGTCAGTCAGGGTCTTGGGCAGCTCTCCTCTCTGCTGTGTAGTCAACATGTGCTCCAGAACTGCAGCAGTGATCCAGCAGAAGACTGGGATTCTACACATGATGTGGAGGCTCCTGGATGTCTCATGTGTGAGATGATTCTGCTGGACAGCTCTTCATCACTGAATCTCCTCCTGAAGTACTCCTCCTTCTGGGCGTCAGTGAAGCCTCGTACTTCTGTCACCCTGTCAACATATATGGGAGGGATCTGATTGGATGCTGCAGGTCGGGAAGTTATCCAGATGAGAGCCAAGGGAAGCAGATTCCCCTTGAAGAGGTTTGTCAGCAGCTCACTAACTGATGACTTCTGTGTGACATTAGACACAAGTTTCCTGTTGGTGAAATCCAATGAAAGTCTGCTTTCATCCAGGCCGTCAAAGATGAACAAAAGTTTACAGACAGCGAGCTTCTCTGCTGTGACCTTCTGTAATGTTGGATGGAAAACATGGAGCAGCTCTAGAAGACTGTACTGCTCATCTCTGATCAGGTTCAGCTCCCTGAATGAAAGCAGAATCACCACACTGATGTCTTGGTTCTCCAAACCTTCTGCCCAGTCCAGAGCGAACTTCTGTACTGAGAAAGTCTTTCCAACACCAGCAATGCCGTTCGTCAGAACCACTCTGATGGGTCTCTGTTGGTCAGGCAAGGCTTTAAAGATGTCCTGGCACCTGATTGGAGGGTCATGGAGGATCTTGGAAACTGTCCCCAGCTGCCTCACCTCATGTTGGGTATGAACTCCGTCACTCTGTTCCTCTGTGATATAGAGCTCAGTGTAGATCCTGTTGAGGAGGTTTCTACTTCTTGTTTCATCAGTTCCTTCAGTCAGACATTCATATTTGCTCAGCCCAGTTGAAAGAGCAAAACCTGGATGTTTGCGGGGAGTTTCTCTGATTTCTGAAAAAGGATCATTGAACGGTCTCCCAATGGCACTTTTTGGCATCTCCCTTTAACTGGATTGTTTATCATTGATGTTTATTTGCTTTGTCCTTATGATTTCTTGGTAAAGTATCTAATTCCTTGTTACCCTGATAATAATATCTTTATCTTCGAAAGCTAGAAAGATTGAATTTTTTTTAAAAAGTTTTCTTAGACCAAAATTTAGACTAAGATTTTGAAGGCTTTTATGATGTTTTAATGGTTAAATAAATGTTTCACATTTTGTATATTTTCCTTCTTCACAACTGCAGCCATCTTTTCAGAGATGCCAACTCACAGTTGTGATTCTGCAGTGTTTTGGTGATTAACATGTTGGTCGTTTGACAGCAAACAAAAACAAAAAACTGTCATGGTTTGCGAGGCAAGCCATGTGGGATTTAAAAAAGGACCCAAGATACCAGCAGCTTCTGATGTGAGTGAGCTTTATTGATATGGTAGGTGAAACAAACAGGAACGTAATGGGCATGAAATAAAACCTAAGGACAACCTAAACTGGGAAAAACTAACCAAAACAGAGAACTGACATGGAGATGCAGGGGGAAAACACAGGGCTTAAATACACACAGGGCAACCAGAGAATGGGAGACAAGAGACTCGGACCTTCAAAATAAAACAGGAAACACACCGACTGAGCTCTAAACACGCAAACTTAACACAGACTGGGGAGACAGAACATAGGAACTTGAAACGTGGAACAGGAGAGCACAGAGGACACAAAACACTAGGGATAATCACAAACAACCCAAAATAAACAAAACCACAGAATATTAATAAACTTAAGCATAAACACGGAGTCCACAGACTCACTATTACAATTAAACATACACATTTAATCTGTGATCACCATTGAAAACAATCTTTCTGGTTTTAAATAATCAGAGAAAAATCATAAGTGTTAGCAATAATGAAACAAAGACATGAGAGGCTGAGAGGATGTTGTCAAATTGTCCGACTGTCCATGTTTCTGCAACACAGAGACGGAGAAAAACAGGTGAATACATCAGGATTTATTTACAGAGCTCTAACTGTCCACCCTGTTCTTCAAACATCATCATCTCAGCTCCACAACACTGACACAGCACAGAGTCAGTGCACTGCTGCACTCTGCAGTATCTGCAGCTCTCTGATCATGAGATCATTATCTGAAAACTAGTCAGCTGTTTGGACTCACCTTCGTTAGTGACTGACGGCGCTTTAATGCAGCGCCCTCTGCAGGCTGATCAGAGACCTCCACTCCAGATGGAGTCCATTCCCCGGTTCATCCGCCAGCCTCCACCCAAAAGTGGATGGGGAATTTTAAAGATGTTGCAAACTTATCCAAAGATGAAGCTCTTTAAACACTTGTGTTAACAAAAGTTGAGATTCTGGAAGTTCACCTGATTGACCAGCAGAGGGCAGCACAAGCAAACAGCTTCAAATGTAGTAGCAGAAGAAACCTTTTCTTAAACCCAGGTTTCAATGCAGATGAAAATGAAAGTGCGTAACTGCATTTGTTTTATTAGCATTTGTCTTAGCTTTACATCTCTCAGCTGTTTTATTTTTGAAAGGGAGAAAAGTTTGAAAGATTTTGTGATCAAGTCAGTGAAAAGTCTGAGAATGAGGTCACTTCCAGATCAAAAAACTCTGCCCATGGATACTGTGACACACTAAATCACAACAAATAAAGATGACAGTGCTATATGATCAAAAAGTGAGAGGGTGTGTGTGCATGTGTGTTCTTGTTCCTCGTTTCATGCTCCAGTGTGACAAAGTCCGTCCAGTCTGCATGTTCATTCTGTCCATCTTAACTTTCGAGGACAGAAGCTTAACTGTTTCTTAGATTTTCAGAGTTGTTCAGTTCATACAGGAACTGTAGCACTGTTGCTGTTTTCTAATCTAATCCAGCATTATTAAAAGAAAGATTTAAAAAAGCATGGCTGACCAGGTGCAAGAACATGATCTTGATTATTGAACTTACACATGAGCTTCATGTTGGTGTGAAACATGTCAGTCCCCTTCTCCAGCTCTTTATAACTTGTGTCCATCCATCACTAAAAGTAACTGCTTGTTCTGCAGAACCAAATCGGGGAGAAGGTGGTTATGTTTTGGGGGGAAACAGCAGCATGGTATAATGTGATCACCTCAAGCAAAACCTGTCTTACAGTTTCAAGTTCTGTTATTGCCTCTATTATGACCACATTATTTGGGGTAACTGTACATTATACAGTGGTGCACATTGTGGGTTTGTGCCTTTTGAGGTTTTCTATCTGAGGGCACTGACAAAGACTAAAGCTTCTGCACATTGCTCAACATTTCACACAAGTTAAATGTGTCATATTTTCTGCACATTTTTTGGATGTCTCATTTTATGTAAATATTACTGATTATATAAATTTGAAGATTACTGCTGACTTTTATATTTGTTTTGGTGACTTACTGCGATTATATTTTATAAAGATAACATTGTGAGAGCACCCTGACAGCTCGACCCTATCACTATGCAATTCTAATATTCACTTATTTCCTGCACTGTAAAATGCTGTCACTCACTCTGAACATGCACAGATGAAGATTTACATTTAAGTAAGTTAAGCAAAGGTAAAGTTCAGTTTGCATCTATTTGCATGGACTGAGAGAACCTGGTACCACACAGCTGAACATGCATATTATCTTTAATGTGTTTAAAAAAAATAAAAAAAAATAAATCAAACTGTGTAGTGCAAAAAAAGTTATTCTGATTATTAAAGTATTTGATACCTGTTTGAAACATTTTTCTTCTGTAAGCTCTGAGCTTCAGCACCATCAGTCTGAAATAAAGTATGGTTACTGGGCACCGACACAGTTAGGTCCAGCCTGCAGGGCTGCAGTGGAAATGCTGTCACTGATGATCAAATGCTGCAAAACTGGTCAGATAGAGCTTCACAGTGCACGTGGTTAATGAGATATTCTTCAAACCCAATAGAGCATGCTTATTCAGAAAAAAAAACTGCAGGCAGGACGACCTATCAGGGCATCTCGAGTGAGGAAAGCAGCACTTTGTAATGTCCACAGCTTCTAGACTTCAATTTGTCCAACGACTCTGAAGCCTCTGAAAATGGGAGGCTCTATAAGAATATCAGCAACTCCTAGAAACTATGTACAGTACTCTGATTATACCCTTTGGATTAGAGCTGAAAGGTGTTGTGGAAGTTTTCCATTAAATAAAGCCTGCAGACGAGCGGTGAGCGGTAGCTAACATTCTTTAATCAAAACACACAAAGAACAGACAACCAAGCTTGTGGAGAGCCTACATGACCGCGGGGCAGACGGTCAGCAGAGTCTCCCTGAGCCTAGCATGGCTCTCAGTTAAATACCTTCTTCAGGAACAAAAGGCAGTACACAGCTGTTTCACACCTTAAGGTTCACACTCCCTTGCTACCTCCCAGAGTCCTCGAAGAGACAAAAGTTTCTTCCTGTGGAGCTGTCTGCTTCCCCCAACTTCCTTACTAGACCCCCACCATTTGTCTTACTGTATGAGTGTGAGACTTGTTAAAATCCAGTGGCACCAAGGCATTATACAATAAAATAATGTGATTAATACATAAGTAAAAGAAATTCCTATACAGCCCACAGTGTGTCTGCAAACGTACTGTAAACACTGGCTCACCAAAGAGATGCTGAATACAGTACATTTGTGACTGCCTACACATAAATGTACCCATTATCATCAAACTAAAGATGCAGCAACAGAACATTTTCAAATCCTTTCCTTCTGCCCAGAAAATATTTTCAACAAGAAAAACAGCTTTGGGAATTGTTTGAATGCCACTTGCGTTCTTTTCTATCAGCCCATCGTCTGGTGTGCATTTGAAACAGGGGCTGAGGTCCTGTTCCTGACAGCGCACTCACAGTAAGGACTGTTGGCTCAGTGGTATTGGTTAACAATCAGGCAAAATAGTGCTTAACAACTCCACTGTGGCTGCTAAGCCCCGCGTTAAAGTATAGATAGGAATTGAGGCTGGCTCTCCCAATCAATGAGAGCTGCGCAGTAAAGAAACCCCAGAGAAAACTTATTAAAGTATAGACAGGAAGCCAACATTTCCGCCATTGTACTCCAACTTCCTCCCACAGTCTAAAGACACACATGTTTGGTTATTCTGCGATTTGAAACTGGCCGTGTGTGGACGTGAGAGTGTGTGGTTGTTTGTTTCTCTGCGTTAACCCTCTGACAGCCTGTCCAGAGTGTACCCCGCCTCTCACTCCATATCTGCCGGGATAGGCGGTGTATCCGGGTAATTGTTTAAGAATTAAAAAAACATGAGGCCAAATAAAAATCACGACAGGTCAGGAGAAAACAAGGAAACAAAGCAGAAACAAGAAAAAGTGTCCATATTAATCAAGGCTCGAGACTGCTATGAAATAAGATGTGTCAACAGCAACTAAATGTTTTCATCGGTCGGACAGGCTCGCTTATTAAACAGAATATTAAACAGGTCGGCCTAAATGTATGGATAGTTATGTTTTCTCACAGATTGCCTGCTCTGAGAGTTGGTGTGGTTGAGTCTTTCGTTCCTCTCTGCTCTGCTTCACCAACCTCTGGGCTTTGACTCACAGGTGTTTCTATAGTTTGTGACTGGCCTCTAAGATTGACTCACTTTACTTTGGTTTCTATTTTAGCTTCATACTTCATGTACAAGTGCAGTACTGCATGCATCAGTGACATTTGTTCATGTCGGTTTAGCTGTACTTTTCTGGCTTTTTCCTGCTGTACATACAGTACAACCCCAGCACCTTTAACATGTCATGTGTTGTTCCGATACCATGTTCGCAAAGACTGGATGGAGCCATAGTGACATTGGTTTGTCAAGTCAGGTTTTGAAGCCTGAAGCATTTTGAAGCGTTTTAGCAGTTGTCATCTTGATGTTTTGAAACTAGACATGTTTTTGTTCTTCACCGTTTCTTTATACGCTCCTTTTTGCTGTCTTTTCTTTTTAAATTTATGGAACTGGTTCTGACACGTGCCAGAGCTCTCTTCCTATTAAAAGGGGTTTCTTCCTCCCTACCTACTAATATTTAAGGGTGTTTACAATATGGAGTGGGTTTAGAAGACTGATTGAATTGACCAAGAAACCAAGAGCAGTGCATGCTCACATGTTAGTGACTTGTCAATCACAAGGTCGGCATTACCTTAAGTATATCCTGGTTTAGCATTTATCTTATTTTACAAGTTTACAAAATGAACATATGGTAAAACTGAGACCATAAACTAATCTTGGAAGCGTCTACTGAGGTCGTAGATCAAAAGAGAAGTCTTGTTTGGTCTGGTTTTGCTAACGATGACAAAAGCACTTCAGTTTTTTTTTCACACATGGGGGCTACATCCATTATATATATATATATATATATATATATATATATATATAGTCTGAGGGGTGTGAAATCAGTTCTGAGCAGGGTCATAAGGTTGTTTCATTTGTAAGCGATATGACAACAACCCCCAAGTAAATATGAACACACTGTTGACAAGTAATAAACCAACAACTAGTGCCTGCTGCTAGCTTCGCACCCATTGTCCATGCACATTCGCAGCTCTTTTGTACTATCCTCCTGTGGTAGAGAAGCCGGAGTGGGCAGCTTATTAGAGAGTGTTTTTCCTTTATCATTTGTTATCGTCAAACAGAGATCAGCTCCGAGAGATCAGTGTTACCACAGCATCCTCTTCATGACAACACAATGCGGAATAACAATGCAGTGCCAGAAAGCAGGGTGAAAATTTCTGGGTGCAGATAAAGAAACTTAGGTGCTCTAGCACAACCCAAATAAAATTTTAGTCGGCAGCCCTCTTAAGTGGGTGTATGTCACCTTGAGTTGAATTTAAGAGCCATGGTAAAGAGCGTGTCTCAGGATGGATGCAGCTGGACAGAGTGAAAATGGGATGGAAGATGGCCCGCTGTTCCTGCCAGGTGAGCTGACATACACTCACAGTTTTTGACAGTGTTTTGTTATGAGTTTGCATAACATGGACACTCACTAACAGCCAGTGGGAGAAGCGACAGAGCAGGAAGCATGTCTATGCACGTGGGAGCATGCACATGTCCTCTATTTGTCTGTGCTTGCAGAATATGCCTAATAAAGAGAACATTTGATATGCAGTTGCATACATATTGTATATATGTGCATTGGTGAAGGTGTGTCCATCTTTGTCAGTGTTCCAAATCCAGCCAGCAGTGTGTTGATGGCTGAGCTGCGTGGATGACACCTCCTGTTGACAGTGGGCTTGGGGCGAGGATGCTAGTCATAACATAACAGCAGGAAGGTGGGAGGACATCACCTCCAAGCACACACACACATACACAGTAACAAACTATGACACAGTGTTAAAGTCATATCAAGGTCCTTATTTAGATTGGCTATCATCTCTGACCTCTCTCTCCATCCTCATTAGTTGAAAAAGACAGCCTCTGCAGGCCTGAAGCTGCCACGGGCCCACACACAAGATGTCACATTGCTTCATCAGTGGTACAGTAACTAATGCACACAGCCTGCAGGTTCCATCATGCTCATGGACGTCTTGTTGCACCATAATTGACTGTTTCATTGGCATTCATCTAGTTCTTTTGATGGCCCTTTTGCCCTAGCTGCAAATAACTAATCAACATCTAATCGCTGAGAATCAGTTTATCAGCACTTGCTGATGAGCTGGATTGTGCGGGAAGTCTTGGGTTGGGTTTCAAACAGATAACAGCGAGCAGAACACAACACCAGGACTGACTTCTGTTGTCACTGGAGGAAAAGATAGAGGTGCAGTGTGACTGGAGAGGACGGCATTGCATTATGAAGTCTGGCACTACTCCAGCGCTGACACGAGAGGCAGGACTGGGTTCAAATCAGGCCCAGTGTCATATTTTTCCCTTGTCACATTCTAGCTTTAATGTAATACTACCCTCTCCTAAAAAATAAAATAAAATGCCAAAGAGAAGTTTAACACCCACTCTTTTTAAATGTCAGCGTGTCAAGATGTCAAGCGCCCCTCAAGTACGACCTTCAAAATCAAAAAGAAGGTTGAAACGAGCATTATCTGCAGACGTCACGCGCCCTTATCTCGGGACCCAATCCGAGCCTTTAATTATTAATGCTAGCACAGATGACAGAAAAAAAAAAAATGGCAAATTTCAGAAACTTCTAACTTGGCTGGTCTTCATCTGGAGGGCAAAACCTTTCATTAGCTTTTTCTTTCTTTGAGTCTTTGTTCCTAATTCCTTTTTTTTTTATGTTTTTCTTCTTCTCCACCCCCTTTTCTTGCATGTTTCAAGTAAATTCGGTTCAGTTCAAAGGGTCTATACTAGCATGACCGTCCCTGTGGCGCAGTGCCAGCTCACTGCGAGGGAACGGTATGATGGAACATCAGCAAACCACAGGAATCTCAGCACTGCTACATAAACACGCTCATCAGGTGTAGAGCAAAGAGAGAAATCGGATGTGCATGTCATGTTTATGTGTGCATTCTGAGGTTTATGCATTCAATCCTTTATCATATGTCATAATCCAAGCTAGCATATATTTAGCAGATGCAATAATTAAGTGTGCACAAAAGGGTAAATGAGAGAACACGCTCACACACGCACGTCTAGTTCGCTTTGACTGACAGATGCATTGTGTGCGCCATACAGTAGTCATGTTTGCAAGGACGACACATTCACTGCAAGCCAAGCAGCTACTGCTAAAGCAAGAGAAAAAAGGTATTGATTGGCTGAACGCATTAATTCACTGTAGAAAACTAGGGGGGGGGATTAGCATCTTTAACATCATAAAAAGGTGTAAGATGGCAGTTTAAACCCTGTAGTCGGATTAATGCTGCCTGTCATCAGACACCAAAGGCAAAAATCGCACATTTGAATAGAGTTTAGTAGCTTGAGAGTCCTGCTGTAATATTTCATTAATTTAATAATTTGTAAGCACAATTAATGTGTAATTATACTTACAAATTTAAGTGACCAAACTTGGGAAGAGGCGGCTCCTAAATAGAAGATAAAGGTGCGCTGAGTCTGGCATCAGCATGCGCGGTGGTGGCACGGGTGTGAACACAGCTAAGATGCACTGTGATCCAATTACTAATCACATCTGAAGGTGATCTGGGGTGCCTACTCAACTGATGTGGATCCAGGTGGTGAAAAACAATAGCACATTTGGTGTTCAGCACCTGGTCAGCTACTACTCTTAAAAAAAAGAAAAAAAGAAAAAAAAGCCTGCTGGCTTCTTGTAAAGCCCGAGTCTAATTCTCCAAAGATTTCCCAGAGTTAATGTGCGAAAACAGCTAAATTTAGAGGTGTCCACTTATAATCAGATCACACAAGAAGCATGTTAATAAGAGGCATGAGAGGTCCTGATGTTTGGGTTTTAGCTTCAGTAAATGAGTACAACTTCCCAGTGACATTTTCATTAATCCATCTTTCTGAATAAGTGAACCACGGTCTTTGTGTTTTCTGTGCATACGCTCAGATAAATGAGAATCTGTTACAGTGCTATTAGGATTTGAACTTTCTATGATAAAGTCTTATGATTTACTTGACACAAACAGAAAGCCACGCAACACTTTTTCTGCTTTATAAATCCATCATCCTAGCATGTTCCTTCATCACATTTCTATATCTTCATCTTTGCCTCTTTTTATGCCTCTACGATGCCATTGTTACAATCGTGCATTGACAAGCCCATTAGCACACCGCTCAACCAGCCGCAATCTGTCAAGCTGCTAACCTGATGTTTGGCTCTGTACCCACATTATGTTGCCCAGGAACCAGTATGCAGCGGCCATTTCTGAACTGGCCTCACAGTCAGTTGCAGCTTGATGTAAGGCCGTTTGATCTCGACATGTATTTTGATTCTTTCTTTTTCTTTTTTCTTTGCTTTCTACTGTGACTCTATGTTGGAAAGTATGGCATCTTTTGTGAAGCTTCAGTACGTAATGAGCACATACCATCCTCATAATGGCCTAATGAGCACAGCCAAGGGTGAGTGCAACAACACACTCTCTCACGTACACACACTGCTGTCAAACAAGCCATGAAACACGTGTGCACACAGACACCCAGGTGGTCCCATAACCTCGATGTGTCTCAAGCCAACTTACCTGTTAGAAAACCAATCATGTTGTGCACCTGGGCCTCTCACTGATAAAAAAATTGGAGTAATGCTGAAAATCTGACTTGTTTTCCTACAATATGCTTATTTCATGTCCTACTGGTGTTCCATATCGCGCAGAAGGATCATGAATGCAGCTGAGAAATTGCACTGCATTTGGCTGATTGTTTAAATATTGGAATAAATGGTTTGTGTCATGCAGGTGCAATTTTGTCTGTTTGTGTGTGTCTGTGTGTGTGTGTGAGGAGAGAATAAGACCTAACAGGAAAATAGGGAATGCACCGTTTATGTGCTTACAGAGTATAAATACTGATAAATATAAATATAAATACTGATTCAGGATGACTTTAAAGTCATAACCGATAACAGCAGAAAGGAGAAGGTCAAAGTGGTCAGAGTGGTCTCTGTTAATACATTTTTATAGCAAAAGAGAGGCGAAGTGAAGTGTCGGTATATGACTGACTTAAACTTATATTATGACAAAAAGGGGTCAATGCAATAATATATGGGGTAATACAGTCTAACATAGTGCTACACCAGCTGCAGACAAACAAACACACACTTTGTTTAAAGAACATTATTTTAAGGGGCTACGGCTCTGTCTCAGGTCCTCCCTCCCCTTCTGTGTGCAAACACAAAACAACTACAAATAACACTTACTAAGACCTCAGTCACACAGGCCTAGAGACAGATCATTTTGTCATCGTAGGCCTTTAGTTTGCACAGAAGATGTCTGCATACACTTCTTGCCGAGTAGCAGTGAAACCTAAAAAACTACAGCTTGTTGGCCTTGAAAGGAAATGTTGTGCTTTATCTGCAACCAATTTGATTCAAAAAGTTCAGTTCTTACTTTGAAAGCGAAAGGTCTTCTTTTTTCTGGTTTACATCACATTTTCTACAGAGCCAGTACTGCTCAGCAAGCAGCTGGCGAGTGGTTGCAGATAAGTCGGTGTCTTCCATGGAAACTAAATGGCAACTGTGGCAACCTGTGAGTGACAAAAGCAAACACAGGGAGGTTTTTAGAGTAACAGTGTATAGATATTTATGACACATATCACCTAGAGACTGCCAGCAACTCTGGCCCTCCCTGGTCAGGGAATATTTTTCCCTAGCAACAGGTGGTTGCCAGGATGTCGCCGACTGGTCTCTAGGCCTGTGTGACTGGGTTCACATGCAGACAAAGCATGAAAAAGTAGGAGTCTGACTGAAAGTAGGTTGCAAAGCAGCTTACAAAAGCAGCAGCATGGTTCTTATTTGCAAACTCATAGACAAGTGTCAGCTGAGTCATATATAGTTGATAACAGTAGTTGAGGCTTAGGCAGATAATTTAGCTATGCAGAGATGTGCAGATTTGATGTGTCGCAATAATCATCCATCCAGTAATTTTCCAAGCTGCTTATCTAAAAAGGGTCAAGGAGGGACTGAAGCCTATCCTCACTGGGCCAGAAGGAAATCAGACAAGTTCCCGGTCCATCAGACAGAGCGAGAAAGACAACCATCCACACCTACAGTCAATTAACCTCGCATCTGTGTCACTGTCACATGCACAAGCAGGAAGAACATGCAAACTCACCACAGAAAGTCAACCAGCCAGTCGGTGGCTTTAAACCACCGGGCTTATACTAAACACCCCCACCCCAAAGAGGAATCCACTGAACAGAAAGTAATTTGTATAAAAATCTAACACCTCTTTCGGAGCATTATAATTCCACATTAAATAACGAAAACTTTTATATTAGAAATTCTAATAAGTATTCAAATGTGGGCAGAGTAAAAACTGCAGTGATTTGTTTCAATTTGGAAATTCAGTGAATGAGTGCGACGGGGGTACACTTTGTACTTCAGCAGAAATCGTTCCTAAAAAAAAAGCTGTTACAGTAGAATTAGCATGTCACTCAAGTGAGCCAGTCACACAATGCATGGGTTCAAGCAAATTACATGGCAGCTCCACACATACAAACGTATTCTCATTAAAAGAGTTTGTGCAGCTGAAATATAAAAAAATCTATTTGTACCGATATATGATATGATGCAATATGTGAGCAACTCCGCCTTTTCTTTGTGAACTGCATTGTGGGAATAGTGATTCATCAAGAGCACAAATACCAAGTGTACAGTCTGCATTTGGATTACTTTGAGTATTCTTCATTCTCCAAGTCTTTGAAACGATGCATTATATGGAAATTTGACACAGCTTTATGCACATAAATCCTTCTTAAAGTCCGTCAGCATCCAAATATGTGACATGTAATTAATATTTCCCATGTCCTTGGTGACACCGTGATAGCTGACTGCAGCCCTGTAATTATCTCAGGCTGTAAATATTGTACAGTTTCATATTGAGCCACAAATCACAGTGAGTTAACGCATCCGCTACTAAATACTGCTGATAGGCGCTGACACACTGACGCCTCCGTCTGCAGCCAGGCCCCTTTCCTCACCTTTCACCTGTCTCTCAACATGCCATCATCACCCCACCCACACACAAAGCGCCACAAACCACCTAATGCCCCATCCACCATAATCACTTTCACACCAAACAGCTACAGAGAGAGAGGGAGACAGTGGAAGAGTGATTAGCTTGACGTCGCAAAAAAGAAATAAATAAATAAGAGCGTGATGGAAGAGGGGGCGGGAGAGCGTAAGAGAAAATGAAGAACAGGTAAGAGGCAGGGAATGAGAACAAAGCTAATAAGATGGTGAGATACAGACAGTCGCAAAACAGAAGCATAGAAATGAGAGAGAGAAAAGAGATGGGCAGTCTGTGCTAAAATAGAGATGGGACGCAGAGACGCGGCGGAGGCAGACAATGGAAATCAACAGTGCTTCAATTTTATTTAAAAGAGAGGGGCGCAAGACGGAGAGGCATTCCTTCACGGCCACAGAGAAACGAGCGATAGATAGCACATGCCTAGAGGTTATCACTATATTTATACTCTTCTATGCCATTATTTATTTATTTTTCTTCCCCTCTCCCCCTGCTCTCTTGCTCCCTTTGACAGGCCTGATTTTTAATGACACGCAGATCTTTGTTCTTCGTGATTAAGAGATGGAGATTGGGATGATAGTGCCGCAGGGGCCACTGAGGCCCACACTCCTACTCGGCAGAGGACAAATCCCCCCTCCAATTCTTCCTTCAAACAACCTCTTTGTCCTCTTCCTCATCCTTCCCGCTGCCCTCTTCATCCGAGCATCAGCTATCCCCTCAGCCTTGCGTACTCCTCATCCTTCTGCCTCCCCCTTACGCCGTAGCTCCCCCTCTTCTTCTCATCAACTACTCTGTTTATTCATTCTGTGGGAATAAATCATGACCCGAAGCTCACTGTGGAGTAGAAGTGCTGGGAAATACTGCTGAAATCAATGTCACGATTCCAGTAAGAATATTTCCAAGATATCGATAAAGGTTACGATACGAATTGTGATTTTATTTGTTATAATGAATAATAAAATCCTCTGCACACAAACAAAACCGTTCTCAGGGAAGATTGGGTTACATTTAGTATTTCTTTTAAGTTAGAGCCTCATTCACGGATAAAAGACGTTAACTGACCACAACAAGGGACAAACGAACACTGAGTCCAGTTAGTAAGGCGAGCCCATTTCTTTATTCTAGCCTAATCGCTGTTTGGAAACAGAAACAAAAGAAACACATGCTTGGTTTTATCATGTACTGTTTAAATCTCCACTTTAACAAGAAAACAGAATTTGAGGATGAAGACTAACCCGTGAGTTTGGCAAGCATAATGCTATCTTGGGTATTATGGTTGGCTGAGGTTGCTGGAGTGCACACTTTCCAAAATCAAATTTTAAAAGAAAGAAAGAAAAAAGACAAAGAAAAGCAGGACCGCACTCCTGCTAATGTTACTTTAAACCTCAATACTGTCGCATAGTAGAGTATTGTGGCGCGCTACACAATAGATGTAATTTAACACAGTCCTTGGCCTTGGAAATAATACTGTTTTAGCATCAGTGCTGTGGGAAGGTAGTGCATTGTGCAAAACAACCCTGTTTTTTTAGTGAGTGTACAATGCTTGTGCTCGACTGACATACTTCTAAGGCACCAGATCATTGCTCAGGAGAAGATGTCACTTTTGTCAAGAAAGAAAGAAGAAGAAAAACGTGGATAAATGATTTAGGAATGAAAGTTTTCCTCCTCCCTCTGCTCTACTCCTCTAACTCATCCTGCTGGTAACAACCCAATCCTCCAGCCTCTCTGGCATATTAACATGACAGCCGTCAGCACCTCTGTGCAGCATGGCCTTTGCACTGAGTCTGTAAGGATGAGTAGACGGGTGTGTATCTGTCAAGATGTGTCACGGCATGTGTGGTTCAGCCAAGTGTGCGGAAGATGCGAGTGCAAGCATACAGTATATGCATCAATACTTTTCATATGCGCTTGTGCGCGAGGCGTCTTTTCTCTGTGCCGTTAATTTGTTTTTTTTTACTTGCAGAAGTTCAGATTTCAGTGACAGCTCAGGATATTTTTAAGATTCAAATCTTAAGTTACAGCTATTTATCACCATGCGATGTTCACTCTCATAGACACAGCTAAAAATAAGCTAGTGTAATAAGTACATTTCTCTGTTTTTGGATGGGAGCAGGGTTTTAATAGTTTTGTAATTTTCATTAGTTTTTATTTTTATTTAGTTTTGACTTCAGATTTTCAATTTTATATCAGTTTTAATTAGTTTTGACCAATTGTTTGCTAGTTTAGTTTAGTTTTTATTTTTTTGAAAATCCTTAGTTTCAGTTTAGTTTTGATTAGTTTCAGTTATAGTTTTAGTTGTGTTTGCAATAATTAAGTGTAACAAAATCCCAGTTTCATCATATCAGTCATGCTCTTCTGCTTATCCTTGGGTATGTTGCTATTCCAGCTACCATACCCTGCACCCTGGACAGGTCGCCTGTCTGTCGCAGGGCTAACACGCAGAGACAGACAACTCACATTCCCACCTATGGGTTCTTTAAATAAATAAATAAATAAATTAGGGCAGATGAACAACCATTGATACCAGGCAACTATAAAATGTATATCTTGGCCCCAATGAGACTATTAACTCTTGCAGCACCAGGTGTTCATAATTTTGGTTCAAGTGAA